>CM061045.1:62953462-63088462 GCA_030762985.1 Adelphocoris suturalis | reverse complement strand
TTGCATGTAAGAGGGTCCTGAGACAAGTTCGTTTAAATCTGAGATTCGAGTTTAGAGCTCATCTCTGATAGAAAATTCCACCTGGAGATTTTTTTTAACGCTTAGTTTTCGAGTAATTTAGCTTTTAAGATTGGTTTTCGTGTTTGCGACATTTTGTCAATAAAACAATCCTAACTCCCTTAATTTGCAGTGTAAGTTCAAATTTGAGGATACCGTTGATAAGAAAAATGAATTTCCTATCGGATAAATGACTGTTTCTTTTAGAATTAAAGTTTAAGACATGAAAAAGCCCTCTGAAAAGCAAATTTTACCTATTTAGGAAAACGTTGAGTTCTTTCAATTGGAAATTAAACAATGACATTCAATATTTTTTCAAGATGCAAGAACAATAAAAACAACGCCAAAATCTCAGCTTTTCAATTCTGTAGTGAATTTTACTTTTACTTTGCAAATTGAAGGAGAAAACTGTGTTTTAGTGATAAAAACAATTTTTTCTAGTGAAATCGAGGGTTTTCTTGAATAATTACTTTTTACGAAAATACTTGCTTGGGTCGGTTTGTACGTATTTTTTACGGTAAGTAAATAGAATGTTAACACTCCCAGATCTCTTGAACCCCATTATAACCGAGTTTTACACGTTAGGTAACTAGTTTCCTCCCTAAAAACACATATAATTTATCATACTAAATGGACTAAAATTTGTGAGTAAAAGTTTAAAACTTGGTTACAACGGAGTTGAAGATACATGCAAGTGTTACCATTCGATTCAGCGTGAAAAAATTTATAGAAACTCGTATTTTCATAGAGACCCCAAACTCGAATTTTCATATATGGTAGGTAATTAAAAAAAAAAAAAAAAAAAAAAAAAAAAAAAAAAAAAAAAAAACTCGAGTTCACTACGAACTAAATCACTCGCGACATAGGAGTGGAAACCTATTTCAAAACGAAAGTTAGAAAAAAAAACGTAGTCTATTTCCGCGAAAAATGCATTTTTCATTTTTCAATATGGTCAAACAAAAATTACAATATTAATCTGTCAGACGAATGGCGCCTAATCTTGTTAGGATTTTCGTTGCGCCTGCCGAAAGGTTAAAGTAAAAACACAATCGTGAAAACACGAGAAAAAAAAATCTTAAAAATTTAATTACTTGAAAACTGAGCGTTTAAAAAAAATCTCTACGAGGAACTTTCGGTTGTAAATGAGCTCTAAAATTTTCCCTTAGAGTTTGATGAACTTAAGTACATACATCTTGTGATACACTCCATGGGGGACAATTCCTCAGCTTTTATTCACCTTTCAGATTATCAAGAGGATGAAAAGATCTATTGACCGAACAATGATTGATAAACGCCAAGGAACTTATTTTTAAAAAAACCACAATAAACTTGACTGCAGTCAATGAAGTAATTTCACGGAGCGACCGTAAGAGTTTCCTGTCATATTGATCTGTTTCGTCTGCAACGGTTTATAAAACCCTTGTACAGTGCGTTGGAGAGTGCTTACAACAAAAAGATCAAGATTTGCTTCGTGACACCGCTACCATGGAAGACGATAATTAGAGGTGTTTGTGAGATCCATAGTCAACAAACTGAGTCATCCGGAATTTTCCAACATTTTACTTTACAAGGCCAGAGTGGCTTAAGTTTGATAGCAAATCCAACTACGAGTATCTCATCTTGGATGTTGGCCACTTTGCGTGAGTCTATGATCCACATTGACGATTTGATTTGGATTGTTGAGAATACGCTGTTAGTGTACTGCTCACACCTAGATATTATTGTTGACGGGGTCACTATTTAAATAACAATATGGCCTCTAAATTTACGAACCCAAGAAGGAGCTATCTTTTTTTTTCTTTCAAAAAACATCCATCCAATACAAATCCGTGGATAAACAACGCATAATAAACATATTGGTGAGTAATGCATGTATTACACGGACGTTCCAATGACCGGTTTGTTTAAGGTGATAATAGCGGATGGATCATAATTTTACTGGACGTAACATGTAACTTCTCCGTTATAACCTAACATGTATACTCTATGAAAAACTACTCCACCCCCCCACATCATCATCAAATTTCAAATTGATAAAAATCAACAAAAAATTGAACTTAACAAAGTCAGTTGAGAATGGCGTAATAATATTTTTCATTTCCTCTTCTATCACTCCTCTTCACGATCATCCGGCATCCAAATAAAATCCCAGATTTTTAGCGCATCTAAACAGAATGATTGAAAAAAAGGTGGGGGGGGGGGGGGAACGATTGAGAAAAAACAGAATTATCATGATTTATCGAAATCATCCCCCTCCATTCACCCACTTCCGTAATAAAATTTGAAACTCCTGGTAAACGTTCCCAAATTAGACCAAATTTTCAATCAAAGAAAAGAAGAATCACCAAAGTCAGATGAGAATAGTGTAAAAATCACAATTTATCAACATCATCCCCACTATTTGCCTCCTTTCATATTAAAATTTGAAACGTCTGACATGTGTTCCAAAACTAGACCGAACTTCTAACTGAACGAAGAAAGAATCACAATAATTGGTAGAGTACTAGAGCTCAAAAGTATCGGGAACTACAAACATAGAGTTTTGTTGTTGTGCTTTGTTGTGGGTTGGGGTTTTGAATGTATGGTTGGAAAATCCTACATTTCCTATGTTTGTTGGACAACAAGACTAAATTTGATTTGACTAGTCTGAGCAGCTTCGAAAAAATTCGTCGTAGAAAATTAGGTTTTTTCGGCTTTATCCTCTCTTATCACCCCTCCGTCATGGAATTAGAAATCGCCGAGGTTTCTTGCACAAATAGACTGAAATTGGTATTGAACCAAAAATGAATCTCAAAAATTCTTGGATTGTTCTATAACCTTCCCTGGATCGATTCTAACAGCTCGCACCTCTAACCTCAGTGCTGTGGGTCATAATGTCAAATTAATATTTTGGCGGAATATTACTAAAATGAAGTTTATCAACCATGATCATGACATTAGAAAAATTTATACACCAAATTATGCAGATAAATGTTAATAATATATACTAAAAATCAATAAAGATCGCAATAAAAAAAATTAAAAATACAAAATCTCCTTCGAATTCTGGATATTATTAAGAACGAGATTTCCCCCATAAAATTGGTAAATAACAATTATTTGCAATCAAAGTGCTCAATTTTAAAAAATGTGACAATATGATACAATAATTTACGAAAATTCGCTCATACAATCATGCTGCCTGACTGGAATTTATATTTTTAATTCAATTTGTCAACCACTTGAAAAACTTCAAAATGCTTTCGACCCATGGAATTTGATGGGTCCAATAGAAGGAGTTGAATAACAAGCCATTGAGAAAGTGAACAAATGAATTGGATGATACAGTTTATCTCTTCAACATTTAGCAGTGCATCAAACATTATGAAGTTGAAAAGGTAGCGATGGATTTTCTCCTAACAGATTACGTTTCGAATTGTTGCCTTGACCGATTCGCATGATACATCATTCCTGTCGAAATGTAAACCGCT
The DNA here is from genome assembly GCA_030762985.1 of Adelphocoris suturalis. Taxonomy (NCBI): domain Eukaryota; kingdom Metazoa; phylum Arthropoda; class Insecta; order Hemiptera; family Miridae; genus Adelphocoris; species Adelphocoris suturalis. The sequence goes on along the minus strand of CM061045.1, from coordinate 63,084,935 downwards.
CGATCAATCGAATGAGCACGAATGAGGAAAACCATTTAGTGATAATGAAGAGGTGATTAAATCATTCCTAACCAATAATACTGATTCTCGATTCGGCAAGTTTCAACAATCCCCACAAGAAACTAAGCTAATGTCAATCAGGTGTGAGATGTAAACCGTTTGGTAAAGTTACAAAAGAAAAAAAAAGTAGGATACAGGTACGCAATGCATTTCATGAGAGAAAAAAACAAACAAACAACATGCAGCATTATCGTACGAGTTTATTGTCGAAAATTATTATATTAATGTTTGAAAATATTGAAAATTGAGCACTTGGAGTGCATAGAAATTGTTAAGTATCATATTATGGCAATAACAATTGTTCCAAGTAATGGTCTGCTATTCAATAAATGATTTTGGAGTTTTGGCATTTTTCGTGCCGTTTTAATCGATTTTTCTTTTCAGCGCGTAATAATGACGTTTAAATACATTATTCAGTATTAATTTTTGATGCATCTGTTAGTGCTTAGTTGATACACTTTATTGAGCAATGTTCCGCACAATTTTTTTTTTTTTTTTTTTTTGCCATTTTTAAATATTCTTGAGCATATTTTTTGGAACGTGACCTATTTACGGGCCCAAAAAGAATCAACGGAAATCAACGGATCAAAAAAAAAAAAAAAAGCCTTTAAATCATTCAAATTATGAGTCAATGGATTCATCATTCTTTCTTTCAAATTCTTGATTCTATGAAGAAAGAACGGATTTTGTACTTGAATCCTATGCTGAGTTATCATCTGCAATGACGAATCATGGAGTCGTTGGTGAATGCTAAAAAACAGATCCTTTGAGAAAAGTTAGGAACATTTTAATTTAGAATTAACCAATCCATTGCAATAACTTAAATTTGAACAATGATTTACTAAAATAGGGCTCCAAAATCTCAAAACGCTTCTTCCCAACGCAAAATAGTGGCATAATTTACTCGTAAAACTGCGACAAATGAGGCAGAAAGCTGAATACCATAGAAAATCAGGTTGTGAGGCAGGAAGCTTTCGTTGTGGAACGGAGCTAGATTAGGTGTGTGAAGGCTAACTTAGGAGGGAAGGAACAGGCGACTTTGTGAAATCCCATGTAACACCTCCAAAGCATGCAAATTAAGAAGGGAGAGATAGTAAAGTCATAGTGTGTGCCGAAGGGCGAGGAAGAGCGAGTGCCTTCTAGTAACCTTACCTGTGCTCAAAGGGATGATATCAGGGTTGTTCTCGAGGCTCTCGGAGCTCTGGTTCAAAGGCCTTTGCTTCATGTCGCTCAACTTGTCCGCCTTACGATCGCTTTTCTTCCGCTCGCGGCAGCGGAGGACGACAACGGCGCAGACGGCGACGCTCACCAACGTCACCACCACGCCTGCCAGAATCCCGATGAGTGGCACTAACTCCAGTGCCACGGGACTGACTGCTGTAAACAACAACCACCGCACAGTAAGTGACGATTTCTCAGGGCTCTCTGCAACAAGTATAATAACGTTTCCAGCGATGGTTAAAATAATGAATGAAGCGATGGAAGAAGCATCAAAAAGGAATCACTATAGATAAATCTTAATTAAAAAACTGCATGCAGTGAATTTACTGTGTGGTGATAGCAATTAACTAGGTGCAGAAACGAACTCCCTAGCTTTATAAGTCAAGGATCGTTGTGATGTTAGAAATCTTCAGTTATCGCAGGCATCGTGGAAAAATTACAAAGTACTCATCAATTAATTGCGTATGCTGTGTCAAATTTATCAGATTAGTCGTTCCAGCGTAAAAAAAAAAAAAGTACGGTGAAGAATGGTTTTTCAATTGAATGCTACGAAAGTTTGTGAAATTTGTAAAAAACCGTTAAGATACCGATCATCCGTGTCTACCCGTCATCGCATTGTAAGCCCTGCAGTACTCAATGCAAGCTCATAATTTCAGATTTTGCATCATCACCACCGAAGGTAGGGAAGCTTTGTGTTCGTGCAAGATATATATATTTAAAAAAAAATTTCTTCCACCGAAATCCAAATTTCTACTTGCTTTTTGTGTTTCAGAGCTTGCTGATCAATTTTGGTTCCATGTCTGCCTGATGACTGTCTGTCTGTGTGTGCATGCCAATTTCTAGTCACGTCCATACCTATACTAAGTTTTGGTCCATTTTGATGAATTCAGGGATTGTGCAAGTTAGTTCCTAGATGATTCCCTATAAATGTCATTGCATTCGAATTGATATTGGTGTGAGTGCGTGTGTAAACGAGAAGTTCTTATAATGATGATTTCTAACGATCTATTGGTCCGATCTCGTTTAAACTCGGAGGGTAGATACGTGTAGGTTTTAGAAAAACGTCCAAGGAATATTATACAAAATAGTTCGGTAACAACTGTTGCGCATGCTCGAAACAAATTTTGTTGACAAACATGAAACTCTGAAACTAATGGACCGATCTCAATGAAATTTTCAGGAATTGTGTGGGTTAGCTCTTATATGGCTTCCTTCTTGAATTTCCGATAACGTCGATGGTACTTTTCCGTTATCCCCCCCAACACGCCCGCCCGATGTTTCTAGACTTCTTACTTAGATTATGTTATGTTCTGTAATTTTGAGATGCGAGCATCCAGACCGCAAAAGTATACACATCATTCTGACCTACATGTCCAACTAATCTGTATTTTTACTAAGGGATTGACTACTTGATGTTATGTAATTTTGAGATGCGAGCTTGCGAGCATCCAGACCACCAACCTATACACAGCATTCTGATCTTTTTGTGCGGATTCATGTTGTGCATTCTACTTGTGCAAATTCATGTGGAGTCAATCAAACACCAAACCACAACCACGCCAATTTGAATCAACAAATAAATCCTCACCGACATCGTCAACCTCTGAAAACACTGTAATTCTTTCCTTCCCATTTTTTTAATTGATATAATTTCTTCCCACAGCTTGAAATTGTCACCAATTCTACGTAAATATGTAATCTAAGTAAGAAAGAATGCCTAAAAACATCGGGTGGGTGTGTTGAAGACAAATTGACTTGGGAGGGGGGGCATAACGGAAAAGTACCACGTCGATTTGGTCGTAATTGGTTCTTTCAACTATTCTATACTTGCTCGTTACTCGTAAGTGAGAAAGCTATACTGCCCACCAAACTTGGCAGAGTCTTGGAGAGGAAACCATTTTAAAAATGACCCGGGGCTCAAGCAAAGCCTAATTTATTATTTTCTTGACCGTTGCACTATAATCACACTCCTCCAATCGCCACCAGTCAGTCGTGTTTGAGAGCCGAATGTCTACACACTTTTTTCGTAATAAATATACTACCGTTTGTGATTGCGATAGATCAGATGCATTTTTCCTGTTTCACTATGGAAATTTCCACTCACATTACATTTTTAGACCTCTCTTGCCACTTTAAGCTCAGTTTCTATTTATATTTAGGTACCAAAAAAAAAAAAAAAAAAAAAAAAAAACTGAAGTTTGAAACTTTGAAATATTGAGTAAAGTCTACATATCCATAACGTTGGTTAATTTGTTTCTGAATGTATATTGCAATAACCTGAAACCCGTTTCCTTCGATAGGTGGGTGTTCTTATTTAATTTGTATCGAATCTGTGGTCTTACAGTTAGTCATCTTGTGCAGCTCACGGGTGGTTTATTTTGTGTGTTTGACCGTGTCAAGTAGAGAAGAAGAAAGTCAATTAATGGTTAAGAATGAATTTGTTCGAGCTTAGTGTGGCAAAGCATTCCTCCCTAAAGGGAGGGACCCTCATGCCCTATGTGACGCCCAGTGCACGAAACTTTCAAAAACTAGAAAGAAAAAACATCTGCCAAGTTGTTTTGGCTATGTGGCACATAGCTTTTTCGTTCCCGCAACGAACAGATCAATGAAATGTTTTAAATGGACTTGAAGAAAATCCATAGCGGAAAAAGAAGTAGCGTAAAACTTTTGAATCGGTCAACCAAGAAACGAGAAAACGATGCCTGAAGTAATTACGTCATTGCATGCGCAGAAAAAATAACTTGATGACTTAATGATTCGATTTTGTAGGGAACCATCTACAGCCTAACCCACACATTCCTTGAAAATTTCATCAAGATCGAGTGAAAAACTGTGAAAGTTTAGTTCGTCACTAGGATTACACATTCGCGCACGCGCAGCCGCTACTAATGATCAATCATGTTTAAATTGATATGGGATGATCGAATCGACTTCTCCCAACTATCCTCCGAATCGGAACGAGATAGGACGACAAGGCATGAGAAAATAATGTTTGGTGGAATTTACGTTTGAGCATGCGCTAAGTGACGTATTTATTTGGGAATAATGAAACTAATAGGGGTCCTTCTATTGCTGAACTCAAAAATTTCCTGAAAATTAAATCAGAATCAAATAAAAACAAGATTTGTTGGGGTCGTGAGGTTCAGTCATAAAGTGTACCACTATTTTTCTAGGCCAACGTTTCGGTATATTTTTATACCATCCTCAGGGCTTAGATAGGGGGTGGGTTAAACCTCAATTACATCTAGGTGCTGGATACATCTTGAAATTTGACTTTGAAACTTATCAATTGCCGAAAACTTTTATTAAAACTGCATTAAGAATGATGAAGATTTGAATTGTAATGAAGAGAAACACACACGAGTTTCTCTTCATTACAATTCAAATCATCATCATTCTTAATGCAGTTTTAATAAAAGTTTTCGGCAATTGATAAGTTTCAAAGTCAAATTTCAAGATGTATCCAGCACCTAGATGTAATTGAGGTTTAACCCACCCCCTATCTAAGCCCTGAGGATGGTATAAAAATATACCGAAACGTTGGCCTAGAAAAATAGTGGTACACTTTATGACTGAACCTCACGACCCCAACAAATCTTATTTTGGAATCAAGCAGTCAAGAAACCAAACCTTATCTTCAAATAAAAACGGTAGAAATTAAGCTTCTTACAAGGATTTCACATTCGCGCATACTTAGCAACTACTTATGATACAATCTTTTTAAAATTAATATCACATTTGAATTGTTTCTCCCGAATATCCTGAAAATTAGAGTGAAATCGGGTACTAGGAGGTAAGAAAATGATGCTCGATGGAATGTAGGTACGTTTGCACACGAGTAGAGTGAAGAAGCAGACTGATTTGGAAACAACTTACCGGTGACCATCAACACCCTAACTCGCACGTTCCCAGAAAATTTTATCGAAATCGGATGAAAACTGGAGAAAATTCGGCTTGTTGCGTGGATTTGCGGACTCATGACAGATACGGGGGGAAAGCTATTCTGTCGAAAACGTAAAATGCGAGTGGAAATGTTCATCTTCCGAAACTAAAAAGGATGCTTCCGCTACCTTTGGGTAGACTCGGAAACAATACTCGCCGTTGGAAAATGCGGTTGTTGCCGAACTTCTTTGGGCCCTTTCCACTACAGCGGATCACGAAGTAATCTGGAGTTAACCCAGTTATGTCACTACCGTTTTTGAGGTATAACTCCCAAGTCGGGATTAATCTCTGATGGTGGAATGCGCCAAAGATGGGATCTAGTTCCATTTAATTGTAATGAAATGTCCTATTTCGCTCTCATTCATTCCAACAAAGGGAGCTTATAGAACCGATAGTTCCGGGTTACGACGAGACGGTTGTACAAAAGTGAATAACTGGATTTCTTTCTGGAGAATTCACCTGAATGATTTGAGGCATTCTGTATTAAGTGGTACTCTTGCTATCGAGATGAGTGGGTGAATTGAATGGCTCACCTGTTCTCTTCTGGGGAGATTTGAGCGTGTAGGCGTGGATGATATGAGGGTCGCTGCTTCCCTTGGCGTTAACGGCAAAGGCGAGTATCTCGTACTCGAGGCCGGGAGGGAGACCTGTGGCCGTGAGGGACGGAGTGTTGGACGTTGCGTTATTGACGTACAACTTCCGTGGTAAGCTGTACACTTCCATCACAAAATGTTGAGGGAGACCGCCATCGAATCCCTCTGAGCACTCGATTCCAAGAGCCGTCTCGGTCTGATTCACCAGCGAGCAGTTGAGCAAAGAATCGGGTCGACCTATGACAGGTGAAAAAAAAGTTCCAGTCATCCAGCATGATCGCATGGGCGAATTTTCGTAAGTATTCGTATAAAATTCATTTTAAATTGTTTTGAATTCGAGCACTATCTATGAGAAGACATCGTTAGCTATGTATGGCAAAAAAAGCTTTTTCTAAATATGGCTCCGTTTTAACGTAACATGTTTTAACGTTTTAGCATAATTTTTTTTTTTTTTTTTTTTTTTACTTTTCTTCTTTGAAACCGTTTTGAGGAATTGTGAAACTATCCTGGCTGGAGTTTAACGCTTATGCACAAAACACACACACACACACACACACACACACACACACTCACACGCGCGCACGCACAAACACACACACACACACACACACACATATATATATATATATATATATATATACATATATATATAAGGTTCACGGTCACCTTCGTTCGCAAATAACTTTTGTTTTGATCACGTTACATTAGACGCCTGCGAATGAGGTCGCTGTTGTCACTTCATCTCGTCATTAAGGTCAAACTCACTCTTGTTTATCTTTACCTCTTATCGGACTAACATCCGCTCCTTCACCCCATGCAACCCCTGACTCCCCTTCATCCCACGTCTTAGACTTTATTTTTGACCAAAGAAAGAAAATATGTGAATATAATGCTTCGTTATCTGGAATTTTACTTCTGATTAAATACTGTGTTTTTTACTTTGTATTGCAGGTCCTCTACTGTACTTTATATTACAGGTCCTCAAAACTAATGTTCCCCAAGTTCCGAATTGATTGAGGTGCTTTGATTTGCGCACACTTCCATTAATCTTATAAGGAGTGCGTTTGAAGAGCGCATAAATAAGCGAACATGGAGAGGTTATTTTGTGGCAATATATTGAAAAGCGCACAGGTTTAAAATTCCTCCTTGCTTGGGTTCGGTTGACACTCGACTCGTAAACAAGGTCCATCGTTCGTTTGTAAACTTCCTCACACAGTATCTTTTCCTACGGCCTTCTATCAGTACGGTATCTGTATCCGAGTGTGTCAGTTCTCCAAACAACATTTTTCATATACCTATGTATGAAGAATAAAGTTGTTCAGTTCTTGATAAAAGACTATTATATCTGTAGCAGTGAAATAGAAAAGTATTTTTAAAACAAATTCTTTTTTGTATCGTACTTCCCAAAACGATGATGTCGAACTATCATTCCTTGATTCGCTGGGGTTGGAACTACTAGAAGAGACGATTGGATCATATCTGGACTACCTAGCGAAAACGTACATTGGGCTTAAGTGCATTTTCCTTCGAAACATGTGGACTCGACCACGACACACGGAATATCATCGGAAGACAAATGGTACGGAACCCTTCCACATACATCACTTTTACTCCTTTTAATCTGCTCATTACGCAATTGACTCTCTTCCCAAGTTCCAAAGTGAAACGTACATAAAAATGAGCAATACGAAAACACCTAACAGCAAGAAGCAGGAAAAGAAGGATGCTGACATCATGTTATATTCATTTAACAGATTAATCTGTTATACAATGAATACCAGCTGGACCTTGTCTAGGGTTGACTAGATCAGCAAAGTGGGGAAGACTAGCGATTTTATATAAATAATGTTTGTCTCTAAAAAATAGTTGCAGTATTATACCTACATAAAAAAATTATAATATAATCTATGAAATCATTGTGGACAATTTTGATTTCAACGGTTCAATGGGGTGTGGGCAAATACAACAACAATAAACGATATAACTGTTTGGGAACACTCCGGAGGAAATTCGATCTAAACATTATCACTGCAGCTGTAATGTATTCATAGTCATTTTTGTGAATGATTTCCATATGCTTCTTTAGTTTGCTCCCATGTTTTGAATGTCATTCCAGTATCATGAAAATATCAAAATCTTTATAATTTCACTCTAAAATCAAATTCATGTAAAATATTATTATTATTTCAAATTGAGGTGATTTCGAAAGTGGATCAGAAAGAACGTACCTGCAGGGATTATGTGAAATGCACAAGGGCGCCCCATGGTGCCCAAGGGGTTTCTCGCCCAACACAGCAGTGTACCGAAATCGTGTTCGGTGAGCGGTGTGTAGGTGACGACGCTACGATTAGGTTCACTCGTGTAGTGGCTGCTCCTGATCTCCATGCTTTCGCCTGTGTTGTTGAATCTCCACGTGTAATCGAGAGCTGGAGGGTTTGCTTCCACATCACACGGTATGCGAGCTGTCTCACCTTTGCCAACTCCGATCACATTCCCTTGCCCTGGTCGGCAGACTGGCGCATCTACGGACATGAATCAAAATGATGTCCAAAATTAAATAAAACGCAATGAACTTTTTCCTACTCACAGTTGCCATTCTATCTAAATACATAGACTGCATTGCAATCCCAAGCCTCAAGAACCAAATTTTCCTTAGCACCAATACTATAATAATAAGTAATAATAATTACGCCATATTCCTAACGTCATACGTATCTCTTAGTCTACTGCTCAGTAAAACCGATTCTGAATACCAAACACCGGCTCACAACGCTTGGGCAAATCAACTTTTGCTACTGCAAATGTAAAATCCGTTCAACAATAAATTAGAAGTTCTACGAATTAAATTCGATTTCGAAGACATGTTTCAGCTTTGTGTCGATAGGGCTCTCGATGGCCTCCTATCCATTCCATCACTAACGTTATATGGTACCAATAATTATTATATTTTACTTTTCCCACAGTATAATTAATCATGTAACAAGTTGTTTACAGCCTAGTTACGAACATTAAGGAATGTTTATGAAATTTATGAAACATAACGTTTCATCTAAAAGGTTATTTATAAACGTTTTGTTTTATAGTATTTTCACAATTTTCATAACTCCCTTAGGTTGACGTAAAATCAAATTAATTAAATAATAAATGCAATAATAAAATAATTATTTTTTAAAAATAAAATAGATAATAAAATGTTATTAAGATAAAAAAATTTAATAAAATAATAAAATCCGGGTGGACGACCAACTCTCTCCAGCCTTGTCTAAATACTGTTGATTTTGCCGACTCTTAGCACGCTTAGTTCTTCAAAAAAAGAAATTTCAGAAGTTTGCTTCCATGTGCTCTTCAATGTTACTATTTGGTTTTTGTTTCTTGACCCGATTACAATGATAAGAAAATTTTGTATTTGATATGTTGACGAGTGATGCGGAGCGGAGAGTAGAGCAGTGGCTGAGGGGATGTGTGCTACGTGAAGCGAGAGGTGCTGCTAAAGTCTGAGCCGGAGGAAGAGGAGGCGGACAGACCTGTGGATGAGCGTACGGAACCAGGAGAGCCACCTCATTGAGCAGAAGTATTTTAGAGACGAATATTTACAAGACGTGGTTGGCTAAAGTTGATTTTTTTTTCTTTTTTTTTTTTGGCTATAGCCATAGTGCATTCCGAGAGGGGGAACAGTGAGAGCGGGCGCTACGGTGGAGGAGCACCCGGAAGTCGGAAGTGGCATTTGAGAGCGTGATGTGAGCTCTGGAGTGGCAGCAATACCTTGCTGGGCCGATGGAGCGTTAACGGAGTTGAAGGGCGTCCTGTCCCCTGGAAGGTGGTACGTAGGCGTGGATAAAAGGTGTTGATAGGAGCTGCTTGGGACATATGTAGCCCAGGTTCGGGATGCCGGAGAGGTCCTGGAACGGAGCTGCATGAGTCGGAGGGGTAGACGAGGTGAGCAGTGTCACTAGTGATTTTTAGTTTAGAAGAGTCGATCAAGCGTTTGCTGTAAACGTCGACCAGGAGACCATAGTGGTCTAGAAGGTCTACCTACTCCTAGTATAGTTGAGGTAAAGCCTGCAACGGTGAAGTCCCATTCGTTGGCTGGGAGGGAAGGCAAGTGAACTGAAGCGAGGTGAGAGCTGTAGAGCCGGATTGTGTTACCATTCGCTGTGTAGAACATATTAGGAGAGATCTTGGTAAGCAGAGTGTTGGGTAGTTGCAGGGGCGGCCCGTGAGGGGGGGCATCGGGACATTGCCCCAGTACATTTGGGAAAAAAGTAACAAACTGGAATGAAGACTTTACAAACAGCTCCATGCTGTGGCTCCAAGGTGGATGCTAGAAGGACTAGGTTTACGCTCCATCCAAGGAGGTTTAAGATCCATCTACCAGCGAAAAAGTACGTAGATTGCGATTTGCGATGATATCACTCTATCAAGAGGGAAATTTCGTCGATTCAGGTTAGACTTTGAAGGGAAAAAAAATGGGAAATAAAGGGCAAGAAACGGGAAATACGGGGCAAGGAACGGGAAAAAGAGGTCATAACGGGAAATTTCTCATGATTTTGGGGGGCTCTGCCCCAGACAGGGTTTCCAACTTTTCTAAAGACCGTAGAATGAAATTTACGTTATGAGTCGCTTCCACTAGAGGAGTTTTGGTTTATTCCGTTAGCCAAACTGATTTAGCCTGTTGGGTATGTTCGTCTATGTTTTGTTGTCTTTGCAAGTAATATGTGATGTTTCTTTAAGTTCGTTTGGTTGTTCCCAAGAATTTACTCTAATCTAAAGTAAAGTCCGTATTATAGCGTTGTTATAAGTACCTATAAGTTGTTGAATACATACCTAAGTTGTTGAATACATCTTTTGTAATAAAGTCCTTTGTATTGTCGGTCGAGTTGGAGTGCGTTGTTCTATGTGTTCTATGTTGTGGAATGAAGAAAAATCAACGATCACTTTGAATAAAATTCTCACCTAAGCACAACGTTCATCGACGGATTTACGTAAGCAGAAGTTTAGTCAGGTATTGATTTTGACATTTTCATGTCTTTGCTTTGGCACATTAACTGAAAAATCGTCACGAAAACTTGCTCACGCGATACCAATAAATAAAATAGACTCGCTGTATTGCGTAGAGAACAATCAACTAGTTTCTTTATGTCTTTGCTATGACACATAAACTAAAAAACGTCACGGAAAATTGCTCACAAAAATATTTTGATGATTTCAGCTTACAACCGAGTCGTTGCTAGGGAAATGGTACTTCGTCGTTTTTCAACCCACAAAATTCGTTGACCATTCGTTCGAAAGCTCTCGATTTATCCAACCATATTATGTTAACTACTGCGAAGTGCGTGGCCAACAAGCTGAGTTATGAGCAAGGTTATTTGAATAATAATTGTGTACACTCAGGTGATCATTCTCAATAATTGATATTGTGAACATGATTGCCACCGCTTGTTAATTTCTGATGATTTCATTGAGCTGGTGTTTCGATGATTTGATTAATAGCAGGTGATCCAAATATTGCGAGAACGGTTTGATTTGTGAAGCGGTGGTTAAATCATTTTAATAGTTAATTTCTATGCTTTACACTCTGGGAAGCTGTAATTTCTTATGTAGCCTCTTTAGGACATTTACTTGACGATGCCCAGGGTTCGGATAAGATGAGTGGCTCTTGAAGCTAATTTCTATGTTTTACACTCTAGGAAGCTGTTGAATTGATGATTTGAATTGAAGCCTTGATAATTTTTAGTACTTTTAATAATAATATAGTCCATTCTACAACTTTTAGATACCTAGTAAGTAGGTACCTACCTATAAGATAGTATTTTTAATTCAATTTATTTATCTAATTAATTTATATTTAATTTATCAATAATATTTAATGATAATGATTTATTATTATTTAGTAGCCATATTCTTTCATAACAGTTGCCCAAGGCATGACATGACCCAAGTGCGATTCATGTATCATGTGTTTAGGTCAAAGTTAATTCACACTGAAAACAAAACTAATGGAAGAAAAACCTCAATGCTCTTCTTGACTGGCAAATACGTAAATATTTTTGTGCCCCACTCCTTTTGCAGACCACCGGCCGCCACTGGGTAGTTGGAAGACGTCACTGCTTGTGTCGACGAGGAATGAGCCTCTCGACTTGCGGCATTGTATGAAAAGGCGGTGTTGGGCCAGCGAATATTTGTCGCAGGGTAACGGAATAGCTGAGTGTGGAGTTGAGAGCCGATGTGGATGAGTCACGGACGACACTTGAGGTCCGGGCGCGCGGGTGTGGGCTCTAGAGGGCTTTGTGTCCAAATGCAGGGACAGTGACGATTTCGGGCAGCTGAACCCCAACGGGCATGTTACCAACACGGAGATGATCTGGGGCGCCGCACTGTGGGGCAGAATCGAAAAAACCTGGCCGAAATAAGAAAAATCGAAAGTTAGATATTTCTACCGGTAGCTTGTGTTTTGGTCACCTGACATCCCTGAGAACTCATTTCATAAGTATCTGACCTCTGGACCCTCATTCCGGCAGAATAACAATCGGAAAAACATTGACGTGCTCCGATCATCGATCAACCTGTTAATAGGTAAGCTGGAAGAAACAACTGCCAGATAAGTATTGTTCCGATGTTTAGTAGTGACGTTTCGAGCTGGATCTACCTGAAAACATGTCTGCGAACAGTAAGAAATTATTATCACAATTTAAAAGACGTTTTAAAATAAATGACATTATTTCATTAATGAAAGTAGTAGTTTAAAAAAAATGAGATTATTTCATTAGTGAAAATAACGACGTATTGAGGCGTATTGAATGTCGATTCTTTTTTTGTTCGATAGGGTAACTATTCTACTATCTTAATCCACTGAGATCGCCCGCTAATATGCGCTATTCTTGACGTCATCAACTTTTGTAGTTGAAAAACACTATTTCACGATTATTGTGAATCAATCAACATAATCAACAATTCGGTCAGCTAGAAATTTAATTTTATCGTCCAACTCTATTTTATTAGAATTCCACAACCATTCACAAAGTTGAAGCCTCGCAATTGAAGTTGTTGCTGAACAGCTGTTACACCGACGCAATCTACAAAAAAACAAAATTTCCTTTACTTTAATTGAAATCGTGTTTTTCAACTACAAAAGTTGATGACGTCAAGAATAGCGCATATTAGCGGGCGATCTCAGTGGATTAAGTTAGTAGAATAGTTACCCTATCGAACAAAAAAAGAATCGACTTTCAATACGCCTCAATACGTAGTTATTTTCACTAATGAAATAATCTCATTTTTTAAAACTACTACTTTCACTAATGGAATGATCTCATTTATTTCAAAACGACTTTTAAATTGTGATAATGATTTCTTACAGTTCGCAGACATGTTTTCAGGTAGATCCGGCTCGAAACGTCACTACTAAACTTCGGAACAATACTTATCTGGCAGTTGTTTCTTCCAGCTTACCTATTAACAGGTTGATCGATGATCGGAGCACGTCAATGTTTTTCCGATTGTTATTCTGCCGGAATGAGGGTCCAGAGGTCAGATACTTATGAAATGAGTTCTCAGGGATGTCAGGTGACCAAAACACAAGCTACCGGTAGAAATATCTAACTTTCGATTTTTCTTATTTTGGCCAGGTTTTTTCGATTCGGCCCCACAGTGCGCCGGTAGGGTTGAGTAGGAGCGTAGTGCACGGACATTACCGTCGATTGGCCCGTGCGAGCTCATTTTCCATCTGGTGTGATACCAACATTGTGTAGACCTAGAATTTACTAGAGGAGGAGCGTTGAAACTGTTGTCTAGGTTGTGTAGAAGCCTGTAGTCTCGAAAAGTGACGAGGTTGTGAGGCTGGAGGTTGAGATAAGTAGTTTGACTTCTGTGTTGGATAAAATGACTCATGAGACCGATAGTGTGACTACTGAGGAAGGTAGGTAGGATCTCGATTACAAGGGCGTGTCACTGCGGTGATATTCTGCATTCGCGAGCTGTCATCTTGAGAGGAAGTAGAGGTTGAGTAGACTGAATAGAGGGTGACGTGAGGTAGAATTGCCTCTGCGGCTGTAGCCAATTTTGAAATGTCTGTCTCAGAAGAAGAGGCTGAGGAAGAGTTGACGGAGAAGAGAGGCAGGCGTGCCGGTAGGTAGACGTCTATGGAGACTCCTGGCGTAGGCTGAGGGAGTAGCATCATCAAGCAAGGTAGCAGTAAGAATCTTGACTAGTCTTTGCCATCGGAGGGTTTGTAGGTGTTGTGGCGTCGAGTACAGAGAGTAGTGTAGGCGGGTGAGCTGGTTGGGTTGATTTTGACACCTAACTCGGCTGATTTTGAGTCAAGGGCCAAGAAAGCTCGACGGAACTTGTCTGTTTCTGTTTTCTGTGATGCATGCAAGGTCGAGCTGCTTGAGCCATACTCAGTATTGGCCGGATCAAAGGGAGGCAGCTTGACCTGGGTAGGCGTGGTTGAAGCAGAGGTCTCTGTGACAGTCATTCTTCTAGTGTGGACAATGGTGTCTGAAATAGACGGGACAGAGTCTGAGATTTCAGCCTAATAAACCACTAATAGTGATATATTCGTTGATTTCCAGGGGGAAGGCTCTATCAGGCTTTAAGGGGCGGAGGACGGTCAATGGACCTGTCTCAACTGCTAAGATAGCGCTATCCACGGAGAAGGCGAGAAAAATCTCAAGCCCTGTAGGTGTTCTCCGTCTTTGAGTGACCACCCACGGAGCTACGGCTGGTAGCGCCAGTAGAAGTAGCTGGCTTGTAGGTTGAGACAACGTTGGATAGCAGGCCGCTAGATGAAGGTAGGTACTGGGTGTTCTGGGCAGCCCTGTAAGGCTTGGAGAGCATTGGTGTTCATTCGAGCGCTCGAGATGGAATGGTTTCTCCACAGGGCCGTTCGAAAGCGTCAGCTGAGTGGTGGAGGGGTGGTTACCGGACCAGAGTACACATAGATTAGGTCCACAGAATGTTCATTTATACATTTCTGTCTTTCTACATTTTGCCTTCGATGGCTCAAACGTCTTTAAATTGTTTGTAAAGAATCACTCTGGGACACGCCCATGTCAGCAGGCGACCCCCAGAGTCATGTATCCGAATTCTGCTAAGGAATCATTTTAATCACAACCCTCATCTGCAGATCAAGACCTTGACAAATAAAATCGCATCGTTGGACAGAGCGTTGAATTTCCTGTCTCCCTGATGTCAAACAAATATTTTTTAAGTCAGCTTAATTCATGCAAAGGGAAACTAATATGCGATTTTTGAAAACATTTTCATAATTTTATTATTATTTTTTTGTTCATTTTCCAGTTCCAGGTACGTCATTTTTTCCGGAGGCATTCTACAGGAAGAACTTTATCAAAATCTTAGCTTTTCAAACGGTGTTGTCAATTTTACTATTAGATTGTTAATTAGAAGAAAAAAACGCTGCAAATTATTTCACAAAGGTTTATTATTCTTTCAATTGAGTTTGATCGTAGTTTTAGTTGGCTAGCGTACGTCATAAGGCCCGTCCAGACTCCTCGGCGTGTCCTACTTCGAGTTGCCACAACCTATACTTCTATAATTATATATGCATGTTTATATTTCTAGATTTGAGCTCCTATCTATTCAAATAGTTATTGCCTTAATAATATCATTATCTAAGTACGTACGAAAAGTCGAGAGGATATGTTATTAAATATGCGTAGGAAAATCTTTGGTATTAACACACAAATATGACCTTGAAAAAAACATATTCATGCCTCGAAGGAACGCCGGCGCCGTACCCACCACAAGGTGCCGCGGCGCCGGAGCCTCCTCTCACTCCACCCCACCCCCCCGCTCACCACCCCCCCTCTCCACCCACCGTGACCCCCTGCCAAGCGTGCCAGGCGTGCCAGCGCGCGCGTCGAAAAAGACCCTTTTTTTGCCCGTTTTTGGCCCATAGCATCTATGCGAGTAAAGCAATCGGGATGGTTAAACGTTAGGACCAACTAGACCCCAAATGGAGTCTATGTGCGAAAGAACAGGTTTTTTAAGTCAATTCTTAGGCCTTTTATGGCCCGGACGGCGAACGGCGGACGGCGGACGGTGAACGGCGAACGGCGGACGGACATTTCAAATTTCGATTCTACACACCTTGAAACGTAAAGTGACAAAGTTTGAGGGGGGGTTATAAAATTTTTTTGCTACACGATCACATAGGCTTATTATTGGAAATAATAAACCAATATGTTTTAATGTCAATAACGGTTTTTTTAAGTAATGAAGGTTTTCTTTAAAAAAAAAAAAAGTTTGTGTTCAGTTTCTACGTAATATTTAACGCTGAACGAATGATAACCATTGCAGATTTATCAATCCCGTTATAACTGAGTTTTACACTTCAACTTTCTAGCTTTTGCCTGGTAACATAAACTGGTGCATAAAAATAAACTAAAACGAGTTAGTTTAAGTGTGAACTCGGTTATAACGGAGTTGGAGAGATCTGCAAGTGTTGTCATCTGATTCAGCTTGAAAAATTACGTAGAAAAAACTCAAACTCGTTGGTTCATGGAGGGTAATTTTTCACGATGATTTTCATTTTTTTCTATTTGTTTCTTCTCCTGTGATTAGCAATGTAAAATTAATTCCACCGTTGGAAATTTGAGATTTCAAGATAGTTTTCCCTTTGAGTGCCTTCCAAAAAAACTTTTTTTTTTTTTTTTGTGGGAAAACGGAGACATTTTCCGAAAATCTCACTGTATGAATACAATGAAATTCATAGAAAAGAACAATGAATAGAATGTTGAAACAGGGATTTTTCAAGACTCCGAGTTAGAACATGACAAGACCTACTATAATCAGATGGGAATTACATTCACAGAAGGGAATCACAGGCATAATGAGCGGAGTCCTTGAACAATAGAAATTAATACAATGGGATTCATATCGGCGTGGGGAGGATTTGCGAACTCATAGACAATCGGACCAACAGAGGTGTACGCTGACAGAATACTTTGGTACCAAAGCTTCAATCATCAGAAGCTGTAAATGCAAGCGATAATTTATGATTTTGGACAACACACCTTATTGTTTTGATGTGCAATCTTTACTTTACGCTTCAGCAGCCTTAACTGGTTACTAAACAAAAAGTTTTCAGTTCAGCTAACACAGTTATAGAAGTTTATTACATCGGAACTGGGAAAATTCAGTGAGGATTGTAGAATATTGTATTCATTCAAGGTCCAGTTACTCTATTTTTGTAGACTAATATTATGTTTCACAACCGTATTATTTATAGTAGCGTGATAAAGAAAATGAAAGTTAATTAAGAGCTTAGTCAATTTCTACGGTAATAGAGAGGTATAATGGTCGATCGATTCCGACATTTGTGTCATCATCGGTAACAAACCATAAATATTTATTATTATTTATTGTTTGTAACTGATGATTGAGTTGTTGTTTGTTATTGATGAATTAACCGTCGTAGTCGATCTAACATTGTAACTTTGTGTTTTCGTGGAAATAGGGAAATTACATTATTTGTAGACAAACTTCGGTTTTAATGAATTTGTCTTCATTGAGTTGGGTTTCCCCAACATTGTCTAATCCGGAGTGATTTAGCTCGTATAATATCGTCTCAATATTTGTGATTCTCGAGATGAAACGGTTGTGTGATGCGTTAGGTGCAACATGTAGGGAGAAAACAGCACATTTGATAGGTGTAAAAAAAGTATATGAAGCAAAATATGTTATTCTTGTTCCGCGTAAGTCAACAAAGGGGCGCACCTGGGCATCAACCCTAAAGCTTCTATACTACACCCACTCAACCGTGACAGGGTATACGAGCACGTAATGCGGCCATGTAATGCGTGTCAGGTGTCGAGAGGAGCCGCGGCGCGGAGAGGAAGGCAACTGGTAAAGAGTTCCTACCTCGTTTTTTCCGCGTCTTTCCATCAGGCTGTTACAGTGATTTATTGATTCCTCATAACGCAGGATTGGATCGCGTTTCTTCCGCGATAAAATTTTGAATGGATCCTACCATTGAACCAAACCCCCACGTAAGACAGCAATAAACGAGCAGGTAATAGAGAACAACGATCTACCTAATAGAGTAGTCTGTACAATGAAGAGTGGCAACTATGAGTATTATTCCAAAAAAATTATATTTTACGAGTTAAATTCAAATTTATAAAATGTGCAATCAATTTCAGTGTTTGTACTCCAGAAACACTGAAATTTTGAGGAAGCAAAAAGTAGCGAATGAGTAGTACCAACCGAGCTGAAGAGTAATTCGTGTTGAATATTGTCATTCTATCAAGTTTGGGAGCAAATTACTGATTCCAAACATGAATCCGAGTCGTGCAGCCTGACCGCTTGGATGAAGTTTCATGAGTTTCTTTTACGATTCTAGGGAATTTTTTTGATTAAGCGTTTTCTGTATAGTTTTCAGCAATATAAACTAATTTTACGATTCCATCCATTTTCGCCCCGTTTACAACTGTAGACCTTCCGTTGTCGAGGAACGAACCAGCGGCAAGCTAATAGTGCTTCATAGGTATTTGGTTAGCTATGAATTCAGCTAGTCAAAAAACATCAAATGAGGAGTTTGTTTTCTAATCCTACTACAACCAGTTTAGTAAATTTTTCAGTACGATTTTGGATTCAGTGGGACGAGATATTTATAATTTTCGGGTAAAATGTTCTGGTAATGACAAACGTATTTAATGAACATTTTATTCCACAAGCAGTGTTTGTTTTGTGAATTGAAGAAACAATATTATTTGTTCACCACCCTCATCGTACCTATTGAGCAGTTTTACTTAAGTAATCTATTTTACGACATAGGTACCTACAGGATGAATTATAAAATTGAAATCGTTTTTCTATTCTATCAACTTCAAATTTAGGGAGTGCCTTGGAAAGCTGTTTCTACGGGTAACTACCTACACTGAATAAGGTAGAACATTATAATATGGAATGGTATAATACTCAGTATTTAGTGAGGTCAGTAGATTGCCCCACACTCCCACTCTTCAGTAAAATAACCAACATACCTACTAGTGGGTCCGCTGACAAAGTGCATCCTATTCGATTGAGCGTCAGGGGTTTTTACCCTGGGGGTTTCAACCTTTTCTATGTGACGGTAACAACTGAAAACGATACCAAACTCGATTTTCGATGTTTTGACCGTTGCTAAAGTCAGTGGCAACGACAATAAAGTCGTATTGTCACAAAGAACAACTTTTAGAGCTTTCATAGTAGTTTCAGCCGATTTTGGGTAGCGAAAACTAACCAGACTCGACTTTCGGCTGATTTGGCGACGATCGTTGTTTCCCACGACAAGTTCCTGTCGTCTGATTATCACCAACA
This sequence comes from Adelphocoris suturalis, assembly GCA_030762985.1. Classification (NCBI taxonomy): domain Eukaryota; kingdom Metazoa; phylum Arthropoda; class Insecta; order Hemiptera; family Miridae; genus Adelphocoris; species Adelphocoris suturalis. The sequence continues at coordinate 63,065,799 of CM061045.1, read as the reverse complement.
ACTGTAAAACTGATTCCGGATGTCTGAAGAGTCTACCAACCGTATTTCAAGTTCATAGCGCTCGCACACACACAGGCACACACACACGCACACACACACACACACACACACGAATTACGAAAATGTTTTATTTGTCAAAAATATACAGTAATTTGATCACAGCCCCATGACCCGGGGGTCGCGCGGGGCATTTTTGGTGGGTGTGTGTACAAATATAATATTATAATTTAAAAATAAGTCACAATCACTTCCTGGACTGAAAAAATAATTAAACATATATAATTCATGGTTTATTACTTCTAAACACATTTGTAGATAGTATCTTACAATTCTTAATTCAGTATAATATAACCATAGTGCTTACCCTGATTCCTATTTATTTCCTTGTATTTTTGATTTAGGTTCCTATGTCAGCTTTGGCACAGGCAGTATGGTCTGCCTGCTATGATATTTGTGCACGGTAAATTGTGCAAAAGGTACTCCTTCAACTTCTTCTTTGTCTTCTTCCTAGTGTCGTTGGCTACGTACACGTAGGGAATCAGATAATTTCCGATGGCTGGAATCATGTACGACGCTTGTCTTCGGGTATGGTCGTAATGGTAAACCGACTGGTCAAATTCATGGCTGGGATGTCCTCCTCTCCTCGTCCGGCTTTGCTCTTCGCTTCTTGATAGCATCTCTCTGTGGGCCATCACACACACACGCACCACACACACACACACATGATGAAGAAAAATTTCAAAAACTTTTGGAGCCATTGCCATAGCTTCCATTTCTATAAAAATTCGATAAAATCATGTTTTTTTAAAATATGGAGTACAGTGGATATTGTTTTAAATAAAAACGCTTACAATTAACTGAAATTAAAAACGCCGTATTGCATTTTTCTTAATTATGGTATGTTGAAAGAGTTATGAGATTTTTGTTTCATCATACTCAAGCATGACAATTTTTAAAAATTATATGACATTAATCGATGAAGTGTAAATCAAGTTTTTCAACTCCACTTTCTATCTCCACTTGTCTCATCTGTACGCCTCGTGTTTAGAGAATGGAAATTCTTCGTCGCTAGTACTTCCAAGTCGGTATGTTGCCAGATTGTTTGAGTGTACTGCTGAATTAAGAATGAGAGAGTAATGAGCTCTGCGGAGGTCCCACCTCTTGTAATATCTCTCCACCCGGTTCTTGGCTCAAATTCAATGCTAGCGCTCCTAAACGTGGCCGTCACTTGCACTATCTATTTGAATATTCTCACCGATATGTACACTGACAGTCTCACCAGTAGTTGGGTATAATTCTATATACCTACCAATTCAGAAGTGGAGCATCATTCGTACAGCGGAAATACCTACAACATTTCTTCTAACGACAAGAATCAAATCCCTCCAGTTTCCTTACGTAATGAGCGTGTTATGCCATGGGAGCATGCTTGATGTACTCCATTATTAAATAGATACATCTATGTTGCTAACATTTATATTAGCGAATTTTCAAAAAACAAATGAGCTATTTAGATGGCTTCAAAATTTTAAATGTGGGGTGGGAATCCGTTTCATACATCAAATGAATACAATCCTAGTTTCTAACATTATATATATATATATATATATATATATATATATTATTTATTTATTTATTTATTTATATTTATAGGGTGTATTTTCAGACGATAACTCTCTTAAAATACAACGAACTAAAAAATTCGTTCCAACGCAGAAAAATCCGTCTAGGTAAAATACAGATCGACTTCGCTGGCCAGCCCGATCGCTCCAGAATTTCAAACTCATAGGTATTTACAATTTAGTGGCCCATAAAATGCTGAAAATTCGATTTTTGAAAATTGGGCATGAGGGTCACAGTCGAAGTATTTTTAGCGCTGAGTCGATTATGACCACTCCCAAATCTCCAAGATTCATAAATAAGTGAAAGAGTTGAAAAATGCCCATAATTGACTAAAATTTCATAGGTTTCAAGTTCGGCTGCGTGTCCTGAAATTTTCTTTACGATCTTTTCACACGGCTGTCCCCTCAGTTTTATTCAGGACATATATGGTCTCAATGATCACAATTTAAGTAACTGATTAAATTTTATCCACTTGTTTTGTTTGAAAATTCGCTCTATTAGCCATGCTCTGACTGATTACTTTTTTCTCCTCTTTACGGCTTTTCTGTTATGAACTGTTCTGGCTGAGATAACTTTACTCATGTCACAATTACCTACACATATTTCCATACTACATACAATAATAACATATGTGCTAGATAAATTATTGTAGTGAATAGGAGATCGAAATGAAAACTGATTGCAGTCAAATTATTGTGTGAGTTTATTTGGCATTCTCCGAACTTCGTTGCTGACTGAAGCAAAGGTGATGTAAAATTTCTGGCCAGGTTTAAGGAACTTCACCTGGTCTGGAGTCAACATTTTGGGTTAATTGAAATGAATGTAAATAAAAAAAGTTCAGTTAATTTTAATTTTCAAAATCCGTAATACAGGTTTGAGTAGGATGTTAATTATTACGTGGCCATTGAGTCATGTGAATAATTACAAGTTCCAGTCAAGCAACATAAAAATATGAACAAATTTCTGTTAAATACAGGTTTCAGTTTCAGCTAAGAATATATTTTTTCTTCCTTAAAAAAAATTTGTTCACACATCTAATGTTCCAGTTTATAGTAGCATAAACTTCTTCAATTAATTCAGAAAAATTTACATTAAATATAAACGTAACGAGTTCTTGCATTTTCTAAATTAATCACGAATACCCACAGATGAGATTGATTTGAGTATTTTTCATTGCAGATTCGAATTAAACAAAAGTCTTTTGAGAAATTACCCGTCACTTGAACTTCTGAATTTGTGACAACGCAAAAAAAATTTGCCGAAACTGAGAATACTTTTTTGACGTTTCAAATCGCCACATAAATGTTTTGGGTATTTCCATCGGTACCTAATGCTTGTTCTATTTTTGTTATTTATTTAATATTATTATTTTCTTTTAATTTAATTTTAATTTTTTCGTATACTTGAATGCCTCCGACTTGTCAACATGACTCAAAATTACATCAATATTTCCCAACATTACGTTTGAGAACATTTTGGGCAATGTCAAAGTCATACAAAATCCTAGGAACCGAACAGATTAACCAAATTGTCGATGAGGAAGTCCTGCAGTTTGTCGGTACATTAGCTGATATATTACTTTTCCGCGATCTGAAAAAATACTGTGATGTTCATTTGTAATGAGTTTCAATTCAATTCTATTGTGAGAGCCCGATCGGAAGGACCAATAATTTTCGTCTTTGCCTGAAAATGACCATGTCCTATCTCCCTCATAGTAGGTACCTAACGAGCAATTCAAATTTCCACAGTTTTCATCCGATTCTGAGGAAAGTTTCAGGGAATGTGTGGGTTAGGCATTAGATGTTTCTTTGATTCTCAAAGCATTAGATGTTCCTTTGTTCTCAAATTTTTACTTCATTCTGCGTATGTTCAAAAATACTTCGAGCATAATTCTTTCGTATCCAAATTTAGCAATATTGACGTTTCATTTACTATTTTCCGTTATGGAATTTTTAAAGATCATTTTAAAAATTTTCAATGATCTATACAATCATGTTCCGGACACAAGGAAGCCATGTGCGGCACCCAAATTGGTAGACGTATTGCAGTTGGTTCCCTTCTGGTTGATGTCGTTCATTTAATGATTTTTCTATAAATAGGAATAGAAGGTATAAGGGTAGTAAATGACAGCATGCATTTGTAAACAATATCACGTCATAATCCAAAATTAGTGTAGGAACAATCAAGATCGGATTTTGGTTTTTGTTTAATGGATAGTTTCCAAAATTCTGGTGCCGTTACCATAGCCTAATTTTCTATGAAAACTCGCTAAAACAAGATCAAATTGGTATTCCATTTACGTTTTCGCAACACGATGAGTGGATAGAACACCTTTCTAGGTACAGCCAATCAATACCGTTGGCACGTAGCTGATCAAACTCGCCTCTGTTTTCTTCATTGGTTAATCCAGTTAACTTGGCCGCTCGGTCCTACCCACTCTTCTAAACCGTTCTCTTCAATTCAACTTCTCACTTTAAGTTACTCTCAGAATTTCGAGGCCACTTCAGTTTCGTTGATAAGCAAAGCCTAGATGTGAATTACTGAGATAATCATGATGGCTATTTGCTTGTTATACACTCATTAGGTACCTATGTTTGTCGGTTATTTAGTCAGGATTCAGATAAGGTTAGAAAAAATACCTCACATTATTTCTACACCATTTTGATTCTTGTATGCAACGTTTTGGGTCACACCTTGGCCCATCTTCAGATAGACCTTGGTGAAGGAAAACAGTTAGTAAAATAAATTTGTTCCTTCTGAAAATGTTCTGAGTCAAGAACAGATTCATTTTATGAACTATTTGCCTCTATCAAGGCCTATCTGAAGATTGGCCAAGGTATGGCCTGTAACGTTACATACAAGAATGAAAATGGTGTAGGAGTGAAGTGAGGTCTTGTTTCTACGCTTTGCTGAATCCTGACTAAACAACTAATATACTGAACATGCAGTCGACTAATTCTATAACTATCTATGTTTTTTGAACGTTTCTTCAAAAGGTTTGCTCATCAATCGAAAAAAATTGTCATAGATAATGGAAACACCTACTGGACATTTACGTTACAGAGATTTTGGCTAATTAGCATACACAGAGTTAGCCAAATTTAAACTCTCTAAATTTTAATCAATTAATTATGGTTATCTTCCATATTTTTGAACCAAATAAAACTTGTGAGAGAGCATTGTGTTCACATTTGTCAGATGAAAATTTACGTTGAGCATTAAACTTATTATGTAGTCAAATTTGCAGTCTCAGAGTAATTCTAACTGTTCCATAATCATCATAACCAATATTGTATTCCTATTTTGATTGGATTTTCCGGGGTTTTCGAAACCACAATTCTTCGCCCCCAATTGTAGATTGAGATAACATTTTAAAGGTAGTGGTGTGTTGAAAGTCAAATGTATTTTCATGTGTTTCACCATTGTCTGAACAATAGTGACTAATGAGAATCCTTAAAACGATAACGAACAATTCTTAAAACTTGGATAACACAAGTTTAATTTTATTCTGATGAAGTTTTCAGTGGTAATGCGGCTTTCACCCTAAATATAACCCATGAATCACTGAACAGTAGAATTATTTGAACACTCTCCTTCCGAATTCAACGTAGTTGCTATCAAATAATATTAATTTTCACTTTTTCATTTCGCTTCCTCACTACCGAAGGTAGAGAAGCTTTGTATTCGTGGGAAAAGTAGAAAAATAAGAGAAAAAAAATTGGAAAATCAAAATTTTTACTTACTTCTAGCGTTTCAGGGCTTGCTGATCAATTTTTGTTCCGTGTCTGTCTGTACGATGCCTGTGTGTCTGCGATAAATCCTATTCACGCCAAATCGACAAGTTTTGATCCGATTTTTTTGAAGTTTTCAAGGATTTTGCGGGTTCGGTCCTATACGGTCTCATAAGACTATCATTACCGTCGGATCAATAGTAGTCTGTGCACATGCTCAAACGTGAATTTATTATAACGTCGATGCCTCATAAATTCATTCGTCAGATTTCATTCAAACTCGGGGGGGTCAATCGGTATGTGTTCCAAAAAGAAAAAAAAGAAAAAAAAGCCCTCAAAATTACATGGCGATAGGTTGAGTTGAGAGGAAGCATAAAACTAAAATTGAAAGACACAGGCAAAACACTCAGACTAATGGACCGATTTTGATGACATTTTCAAGGATTTTTCGGGTTAACCTCTACATAATATCCTCCTATTCATAGCCTCATACATATTTAGTTGATGAATTCCGTTGGATTGATGGTGTGATATGCGTATCCGTAAACTTAAAGTATAGCCCTATTTCTTATGTATGCACTTGTATACTTCAAGTGGAATATTTAGCATTCAACCGTTTAGACACGTAATTCGTTCTTAAACTAATTCTATGCGTAGATATTACAACTGAGGGAGTTATACTACCCACCCTACTTGACAGACGTTTTTTATTCTCTCAAAGGTTGTGTCAAATGCCATAATCAAAAATCCTTTATCACGGTTCCTCCATACTGTCACAGAGGATTATTCCTAAAGCCTGATCATTAACTCCCATTTTCTTTCACTCCCTCTTAGCCACTTGGTTGCCACCAGCTCAGCTGATGAAAGGTAAGTAGTGTTGAGAAACTCTAGAGAAAAAAAAGATGATAATCATAACAATGAGCCTCTAATAAAATGCCCACCATGAAGTACCTAATTCGAATAAGTCGTGCCGGGGTCATCTGTAAGAAAAATGGAGTGGGGGGATTTAGTTTGTCAACAGTGAGATGCCAACCCACCACAAAAGGGATTGGGTAGAAGGGTGTGTCCTCCATTCTCCTCTTACCTCGGTACAGTGGGAAAAAATATCATATTTCAATGGCGTACATAATCATGAATGTGGAGAATCAATTTAGTACACCCGATTCATTATGTTACTATCTTGTGTCATGCACTGAATTTCGAAGGTTATTGAAATTCATTAAGCTTACATATAGGGACATGACTAATCCTTTTGCTTCCCAGTTTACCTATATAGGTAGCCGAGGCTTGTTTTAATTTTTTGAAGATGAAAGAAATCTGTTATTCCGAAATCAAAATTTCCACTTGTACTTTACGTTTTAGACCCTCTTGAACAATTTTGGATTTGTGTGTCTGTCTTCATATCCTCGCATCACGCATAAATTCCACAGTTTTCTTCCAATTTTGAAGAAATATCTACGAAATGTACGGATTAGGTTGTAAACAGTCCCCTATCATTAGCATTGATCTCCAATCATTACTTCATTATGTGCATGCGAAAGTTCAAATTTGAAGGGTAATTGGGCACAGACGAGTTAAATAGCTCATACCAATTTCATCACTCAGCTGCGGGGCATGTGCGAATGTGAAATTCTTGCAACAAGCATAACCCTGACAGTTTCTATTCGATTCCGATGAAATTTGCTCAGGAAATTGGATTAGGCTGAGAATAGACCCCTATTAATTTTACCACTCAGACGTTAACAGTTCTCATTGCACATGCGCAAACGTAAAATCCATCTACCGTCGTCTGATCGTGATCTATTCGTCCGATTTTGGTCGAATTTGGTCGAATTATAATTTTATTACTTCATATAAGTTCCCTCGCGATCGAATCATTAGTAACTGCTGTGCCTCATGGATCTCAAATCTTAAGAAGCATGGCATCTTCAATTTTCTTCTGATCTAAAAAATTTTTCCAGAGATATAACGGTTCAGACTGTTGTCTCCGATGAACTCCATTGAGAACCGGCACTTTAAGATTTAGCGCATGAGCAAACGTCAAATCAATCAAGTATTATTCATGCATTTGAATCTTCAATGGAATCTTCTAACATTATTTAAAACATGTTAATGATCTACATACTGCTAACATTGTTGATGACAAAAGATGCTATGTGCGCCAACTTTGCAGATTTTTCTTTTTTTTCTTACCAAGTAGAAAAATACCTACGAATTTTGAAAGTTATCAGGGTCACGAGTAAGCCTGTGTTCCCTCAAAACCTATATAAATGGACGTGTAACTTAGATATTACGAGTAGATAAGCAGCCCTTCAACGTGGAGCTATTGCAGAATTATCATACGTCACTCACATTTTATGTTGAGGAGGAGTGGGTTGCTTTCTCCGTCGCCTTCTCCGTTGCTGGCTACACATGTGTACATGCCACCCTTCGATCGATCCACATTTTGCAGTACTAAGCTTTGATTCGCAAGTATAATACCTCCATTAGGGTTATTCACAACGGTGTTACCCTGAAAAATACAAATACTTAAATACTAAAAGCAGTAGTTAGTAGGATAATTTGACGTAATATGAGGGGCTGGGGGTTTTGAACGACACCAAGTACGAGTACGTTGAGTAATCATTATTGAAAAGATCATAATGTGTATCAAATTTGTGTGGGTATTTGTTGAAGTACCTTTGTAAGAAAACCCCTTCAGTTTTCAATACCGTTTCGCAATGTCCCAACTTCCCTTTATACAGTTTATTTTTCCTCATACAAACTTATTATTCTTACATACTAGCCGCTCCGGCTCGCTACGCTCGCCTCCACGTCCAGCCGGGGGGCAAGCCCCCCGGACCCCCCATTAAATTGCTCGCTTCGCTCGCAAAGTGTGGCATGTAGGAAATGTTGCTCGCTTCGCTCGCAAGGTGTGGCTGCGCAGATGCGATGTATTACAATAGAAAAATGTAGGGGATGTTGCTCGCTTCGCTCGCAAAGGATAGATCCCTAAGGGTAGGTTTAACTTCTGTAAGGGATGCTGCTCGCTTCGCTCGCTTGAGGAAGTTATACTGCCCACCCAACTTGGCAGACGTTTTTTTCTGTTGGAAATTCTTACAAACAAATTAAATCTTATAAAACTACGTGGAACCACAAAAAGATTATTCGGGGATGTTGCTCGCTTCGCTCGCAAGGTATACCTGTATTTAGGTAGGAAAAAAACCGTATTTATTCTTTTGAAATAGGCCTGCAGGTAACATTGTGAAATACCTGAGTCATCAAACCCTTCACGTCAATTCTTGAGCCTTCTCGCGTCCACGGCACAACGAAACGGGCGGCCCGGGTCGATTAAAAATGTCATATTAAACGCTTCCCTCGCTTCCGCTCGCATTTCGACCAACTTCCCGTCACTTTTTTCGATATCCGATTTCGGATTCAGATTCGTCGGGATCAAACCTTTATTTCGCCCGCGAAAACCGTTCCGAAAATCGTACCTTTACGGGGTATATTTTAATGGGAAAAAACCTAGTTTTTCGTCGGACTTTTCGAGAAAACGGGTCTGCACTCTCGCATTTTTTTGACGCATTTCCCGATACTTTTTTCGCGATCCGATCGCGCCGTCGTCTTCCTCGTAGGAAAACCTACGAAACCGGTATTTTTCCGGAATTTTCAACGGCCGTTTAGAGGGGTAGGGGAAGCGGGGAAGTCCAAAAAGCGCACATTAATTCTTACTTCGACCCCCCTCCCGCCCTACGGCCCATGGTTCGGCTGGGATTAGACAATTTTAAATTCGCTCGTTCCACCTTTCGGAAAATCCCAAGAAGATCCCCCCACTCGTAGACTCCCCCCTCTCAGCCGTTTGGCCGTGCATAGACACGACAGACAGACGGAGTTTCATTCTTATAAATAGTACTAGCCGCTCCGGCTCGCTACGCTCGCCTCCACGTCCAGCCGGGGGGCAAGCCCCCTTGGCTCGCAAAGTGTGGCATGTAGGGAATATTGCTCGCTTCGCTCGCAAAGTGTGGCATGTAGGGAATGTTGCTCGCTTCGCTCGCAAACGATAGATCCCTAAGGGTAGGTTTAACTTCTGTAAGGGATGCTGCTCGCTTCGCTCGCTTGAGGAAGTTATACTGCCCACCCAACTTGGCAGACGTTTTTTTCTGTTGGAAATTCTTACAAACAAATTAAATCTTATGAAACTACGTGGAACCACAAAAAGTTTATTCGGGGATGTTGCTCGCTTTGCTCGCAAGGTATTGCTGTATATTTGTAGGAAAAAATCCGAATTTATTCTGTTGACATGGCTCTCGCTTCGCTCGCAAAGTGTGGCATGTAGGGCATGTTGCTCGCTTTGCTCGCAAACGGTAGATCCCTAAGGGTAGGTTTAACGTGTGTAGGGGATGTTGCTCGCTTCGCTCGCAAACGGTAGATCTCTAAGGGTAGGTTTAACTTCTGTAGGGGATGCTGCTCGCTTCGCTCCCTTGAGGGAGTTATACTGCCCACCCAACTTGGCAGACGTTTTTTTCTGTTGGAAATTCTTACAAACAAATTAAATCTTATAAAACTACGTGGAACCACAAAAAGATTATTCGGGGATGTTGCTCGCTTCGCTCGCAAGGTATACCTGTATATAGGTAGGAAAAAACCCGTATTTATTCTTTTGAAATAGGCCTGCAGGTAACATTGTGAAATACCTGACAAACCCCTTGACGTCTTCGTAGAGCCTTCTCGCGAACACGGCAAAATTAATTTCTGATGTTAAACGCTTCTTCTCGCTTCCGCTCGCGATTTGACCGACTTAACGTCACTTTTTTCGATATCCGATTTCGGATTCAGATTCGGCGGACCCAAAGCTGTATTTCGCCCGCGAAAACCGTTCCGAAAAACGTACCTTTATGGGGTATATTTTAATCGGAAAAAACCAAGTTTTTCGGCGGACTTTTCGAGAAAACGGGTCCGTATTCTCGCATTTTTTTAACGCATTTCCCGATACTTTTTTCGCGATCCGATCGCGCCGTCGTCTTCCTCGTTCAAAAACCTACGAAACCCGTATTTTTCCGGAATTGTCAACGGCCGTTTAGAGGGGTAGGGGAAGCGGGGAAGTCCAAAAAGCGCACATTAATTCTTACTTCGACCCCCCTCCCGCCCTACGGCCCATGGTTCGGGTGGGATTAAACAATTTTAAATTCGCTCGCTCCCACTTTTGGAAAATCTCAAGAAGATCCCCCCACTCGTAGATCCGGCCCACTCAGCCGTTTGGCCGTGCATAGACACGACAGACAGACAAACAGACGGAGTTTCATTCTTATTAATAGTATAGATAGATTACACTGTGTAAACTAAAAGTCCTCCATTACTCTTAACGAGAGATAGATAGAGAGAGAAGTCAGTCATTGGAATTTTATAATAGAAGTCATTCTGTCTTAAAATGACGTTCAATAAGACTATTAAGGTGGCAGCTGAGTTGAACCTGCACAAGGTGTAGGACCAATGAAGTCAACACAACTTATTACTGAAAGTTCTAACAACTACTCTAAAATTGTTACAATCAATTTTCTCATGGATAAATATTGCGGAAATCATTGATTTAATTCAGTAATTTTAATTGTATCTAACGAAATGAAGTTCTTCTCTCATAAACGCCCAAGTCTATTCCTAACACGGGATTCGTAGTATTGCTCTACTTGTTTCATCGTTATTGCATCACTTTTACAACCTCAATATGACTTGATGATTCATTTAGCATCAATGTTATATAAAAAAAAGTTCTAACCGTGCATACATGAACCTATGAGCTATGGTTTTGTAATCACTTCTGGTGCACAAAACTCATAACGTTCATTTACGGAAAGATAAATTGTTCAACATGATGTATGTTATGCAATTAAAGCAAAAGTCAGTGTTTCAGCATTTCATACTTTCCAGCAGTTAGTTTTGTTGACATAAAGTAAGAAATGTATGCACAATTTACAGCATATACATAACTATCTTGTGTACCATCGTTTAACTAAGCATCACAAATATATGCGCGATAAATGAATCTGTAGACATTAAACTGCTGCGATGCCTTATGAAAAGCGGATGGAGTTTTCTCACAAACTTTGAAAATGTTGACCAATAGTCACCAAAAAGGAAACATTAATTAATGATACATTGATTTCTAGTTTAATCACTTAATTGATATCGTACATCCGGTGAATTTACTTATAACGATTACACACGTTTACAGCCGTGTAAAATGTGCTGATTAGTGGCGAATGAGTGGATGGGCAGTATCCGTCACGGGAACAAAAAATTGCAATTAGATTGGAATACATGTTTACAAATGATGTACTTAAGGTGCAAACGAGATACTTAACACGTTATCAACTGTTGGTTCTCTCGCGTAGTGACATTCACCCTTAGTTTATTTATTCATCATCACTGTTATTTCATTTTAATTTGTTTCAAGTTCTACGTTACTCCGTGATAACCTACCGTATACCTAACATGGCAGATGAAGGATACGCCCCCTAACCCTACCACCCCAGAATCTCGTGAGTGTGAGTTTTGTGTGTTGAGAGTGGATTTGATTGAGAGACGTGTTTACTCATCAAAACTTAGTATATCATACAAGTTTCCATCACTCAGTTAGGTAAGATAATTTCTGTTTATGTACGTCAATCTGAGTGAAATGTGTGTCGTACAATACGTGTAACGATACGATTGTTATATACTCACATTGTGCCTCCAAGAGACTTTGTAAACCCAAGGATTTGACTTGATGTTGCATTCAAAATATACATCAACGCCTTCTCTAATCCAGCTACCATTGAGATTTGATCCCAATTCAAGCGTGACAATAGGAACATCTGAAATAATAAAAATTTACATAACAGAAAATTTCAAAAAATATCTTCATTCTTCAAAATTGTCAAAAATATTCATCTTCTGTTTCTAAAACAAATTACTCACGGAATATATTAAGTTTCCATCCATCTTCTATACCCGAGTCTGGTATTAGACTGTTAACAGCTCTGCAGGATAAATACTTGCCAGAATCTTCGATCGTAGGTACGATAATGAGAGTGCTAGTAGTTTTATTGCCATCACTGCTGGTCTGTGAACATACATTTGATGAACATTGATAATTCCAGGAGAAAATTCCCACCCGTCCAATGATGAATCACAGTCGGTATAGAAAAGCCTTAGATCGTTTGACAATTGCAAAAACATGAAGATAATTTATTTGTTAAGCCAAAATTATTATAAAAACTGGAAAAACCGAGGAAGAGCCCAAATAAATAAGGAAGAGCAACCTTAACAACCAGCGATTACAAAAACGATATCCGGCTTCTAACTTTGGATCCAGATATGAGACAGTCTCTTCTTCCCTCTCCAGATCCAAGCCACTTACTAACTAAGCACCTGCTATTTATGCTTAGCAACCGTATTATGAGGTAGAATGCGGCCACTGGGATATGAATAGTTCCCCCTTCCCATTTCTTGAAACTGCCGCCGTCAAGGTTATACCTGGAGTATTTCCGCTCCCAGGTGTTCTGGGAGTTACAAGCTAATCGCCTCAACCTTGGAAAGGGTAACTACTCAATTCCATAACCTCTTTGTCAGAAGAACTTGGTTTTGAACTACCTCTAGTATAGACTGATCTCGTGCCCCTTCCCATCTAACTACCTCCATAGATAAGATGGACAACACGTAATTAACTCATAGACCACGTAATTTTTAACTAATCCCCCTGCTCTGCCTTTTCCTGAACTCCATCTTTCTTCACCCCCCACCGTCTTTCTTTAGGTAAGCACTGAGAATGTTATGGGTTTGGATAACTCCGCTTTCCTATTGTTGAGACTACCAATCTCAATATTATCCCTGGAACATTTTAGCTTCCAGTTCATTCTCTGGGTATTGCAGGCTAATCGCCTAAATCCTTGAGATGGGTAACCCTTCCATCACCTCCTTGTCTCAAATGGCATGAATGATCTATTAGTCACAGGCTCCAATGCTCTCCAGAGCCCGAAAAACCCATTCTTTCTTTTGGAATACCTACTTGATTGTTTGGTGAAAGAACGGATTTTTAAATCTCAATCCTAAGGAGTGGTATAAAATCAAACATATACACACTTTTTTTAAACTAAACTCCCCTCAAATGAGAAGGGGGCACACCATTAAATTTGAAAAAAAAAAAAAAATAAAAGAAGTGGGGAGGACGCCCAGATGTACCCGATGCCGGCTCTAGGGATGAAGAAAGTTGTAGAAGGAGGAGGAGGAAGAGTGAGATGAAAAGGAATGCCCCTACAAAATGACCACAAGTTGAGGTACGAGCCCCTGAGGACACAGGTGGTGAAACCGGGGAGCACTCTCACTGAAATACCCAACTCGAGTTACTCCGTGGCACTTTTCCCTCACCACACCCCGCGCCATGGCACGATAGTGGTCATGACCTTGATGTTATATGCCATCACAGCTTTTAGCACAGATTTTGCTTGCCGAAGGTTATTTCAATCATATTTGCTCTTCTCAACCTGCCAGGTCTGCTCCATATCACGCTGCCACTGACAAATTGGACATCCAGGATTATGGCAGACCCATCGGGCTTGTCGGCAACAATATCCAGCTTCTTATCCCAGTCACTCAGCATGTGATACAGCCTCTCCCTTTCAACATCCCAACCACTGGGTGGAAAGTACCTGCTATCTGCTGGGCAACCGCATCATGACATAGGATGTTACCACCATGAGTACAAGGACACTGTTGAAACACATGATACAGGTTTTCATATTTACACCAAAAGGCAGGGCAAAGGATGCCTACCGTCCTGCGACTACTCCTTGAACACTTCACCAAGGTGGCTAACGTAACCAGGCAGATGGATTGAAAATGGTGATAGTTACCATTCCCAATGCCGACTGAAGCCCATTCTACCCACCGGGAGGGAATAGGGGATTCAGACCACTGACAGAGTTCTTTACAATCAACTGACTCATGCAGTGCATCAGCGAACTCAGCAAATGAACTGGGCTTTGGAGCAGTCTGTGTGCTCAGTCTCACCACAACTCTGCTGCCTGACGAAGTCCAGGTCAGCAGCAGTGCGTGCGACCTCCCAGCCTAAGCCCCTCAGGGTGAGCAGGCACTGGTGGTGTAAAGAAGGGATGCTGGCTGAGAGAGAGACAATACCGAGCCCACTGGCCATGATTGGTGCAGGAATATAGGCACTTGGGACGCCAGGTAGAAATTCAAGCGAAGAGCGCACAGTAGAGTAAACTTCGTTTTTGACACAGCACTTATGAGCCTCATCATGAAGCACTTGCAAGCACATGATGCTGCCCAAAGAATCCCTAGTGGGGCTGGGGTGCCACTGGCTTACCAGGATGGTGACTGGGAGCACTCAATAGTGGCTCCCAATAGTTCACAATCTCCAGGAAAGGGGGCAAAACTTGTTCATTCCCAGCTTCGTCCAGTACCTCCGAAACGACACCAGCCAGGTGCTTCCTCCACAACTTCTGGACCAGCTGATTTTCCGGTCGTCTTGCCTGTTTTGCTGCTCTACGACCTCCAGGAGGCACCAATTTAGGAGGAACTCCTCCCTCATGCCTCGCCATGGTTGCTTCCTCAACCTGAAGGAAGGTCTAGTGTAATTAGGCTGCAAACTTGTCTTCCAAGCCCCTCAACAGCCTGCCTCGCCAGGTCCTGTTGATAGGCGCACTCATGAAATTCAATACAGTCTACCTGCTCCCTGAGCCTCATTATGTCAGTCTTCAAAAAGACTGGAGGTCCTGGGGGAGGATTGCTGAACAGCCTGCTGCTGCTCCATGCCTGTAAGAGATGCGGGAGAGGGCCCACTGCTATCTGCCTAGATTCCATCCTGGACAAGCTGCTTGTTGCGGTGCCTCAGGGGAAGAGTTTGAAAGGCAGAAAACGTGTGCATGGGAAAAACTTGCTGCAAATAACTATTTATATAGTTTACCCCATTGCACACAGCTTCTGCTTCGTCTGCTCCCATTTGTGCAAATCCTCAAAAGCATACCTTGGTCTTTCTGGCTCTAAATCTATTGCAGGGTTGGCCTTCACAAGATGCTTCTGCCAGACGTGGGCAGTGAGGCCACGCTTGGAGCTAAAGGCTCTATCACAATGTGTACACTGGTGGGCATTAATCATCGCAGAGGAAGATGACGAAGGCTAGGATGAAGAAGATGAGGAGGAGGATGACCACAACCCTGAATGTGGCACCACCAAGCGCCTTCCCTAGGACCCCACATGCCAATGGGCAGGCTGGAGTTATGAGGCTCGTTGTTACTTTCTGCCATTTTCTGGGGAGAGGGAGATAGAAGGCCTCACCCCGTCGCCAGCGGGTCATTCTGTCACCCTCTGTGCACCCAGAGAGTGCCGGGGTTGCACCAGACCGGGGTTGTATGATCTTGACTTGGGTATGGATATGAAGGAGCTTCAATGAGATAAAAACACTGACAGTTACCCTACCCCAGCAATGCAAACACACACACACACACACACACACACACACACACATATATATATATATATATATATATATATATATATATATATATATATATATATATATATATATATATATATATATGTGCAAACTTCAAGAATCGTTTCAGAATGTCTCAACTTTCTATGCAGACACTTTTGGAAAAACTTAATTTAACATTTTGTTTTACCAATTGCAATAGCTTCTTTTTTGTTTACAAAAAATGGCTAAAACATCTTCATCTACCCTCTCCTGTACTGGTGACCTAATAGAATCAAGGAGACTGACCAATATTAAGCAGCGTTAACCACTAAAACCCCACCAGGCTAGCTGCTGAGATATTGTATCGATGGCGATCTGCAAGACCTTGGGGGTTCCTGCCAGCAGGATGACATCGTTGGCATATACCTACGCACCCACATTCACCCCAGAAGTCAAGTGAGCTGAGATAGATCCCTATGTCAGATGCAAGCTTACGGAAGGCCCAATATCGGGCATGTTAAATACGAGAGGCAACATCTATACAATTTTATAGAATAAAAGTCCGTCGGTCTGTCTGTTTGTCTGTCCATGCTCTGCACGGCCAAGCAGCTGAGTGGGGGGGTCTAAGTGTGGGGGGATATTCTTGGATTTTTCCGAAAGGGGGCATAAGCGATTTTAAAATTTTCAACTCCCACTCGAACCATGGGCTAGATGGCGGGAGGGGGTGGGAGCCCCTATGAATGCGCGTCTTTCATGCCAAGCGCTTGGTCTACTATACGCTGCCACATTAAAATTTGATGTGTAGACACGTAGATTTCGATGTTGTCGTCGAAATTACCGGGAGATGCTGAAATCCCGGAGTAATAAGTGAAAATATGCGGGAAATGACGAAAATAAAGCATTCCCCGCTATGGTTTTTTTCCGCCTTAGACCAAGTAAATTTTGACGGTTTTTGCTAGGGTTGGTCTTAAAATGTTCGTTGGAGTTCTAATTTGATCCCATGCGAGTTTCGAAAAGTGAAAATTTTTTTCCGATTGTAGTGAACGAAAATGTAGATTAAAATGTTGGTTTTCGGGGCCGCTCTTCCATATTCCGTCGAAACGTAGTTACTCTGAACTTTGTATTCGAAACCTCTTGATCTTGGAAGGTCTCCCGTTTGCCCTTCTACGCACATGAAATAAATGCCTATCTTTATCATCGCTAATGAACTGCTCGTGGATCCACATAGTTTTATAAGATTTAAGTTGTTTGAAAGTAATTTCCATTAGAAAAAAACGTCTGCCATGATGGTTGGGCAGTATAGCTTCCTAACATATTTTAACATGGACGTGAAAAATTAGTTGAAAATTTATTAGTTCCACGAACTCTTTATTTGGTAGCCCTTCTACGCAGATAAATGTCCTATCTAAATTGAAATAAATATAAAAAATTGAATTAAATACTTATGAACTTTGATTTCCATGATTTCATGTGAAGAAATGAATTGTAAATATACGAATCCTTGATAAAACTGGAACTACTATTGTAAACAGCTCGAGAGGGAACATACGGTGGGTAACCCACCCAAATCACGGGAAAACAAATAAGTGCGAAAATTTAACATCCTGCTGTTCTGTTAGTACTGAAATGTTCTATAAACTATCCGTGGTTCCAACAGAAAAAAACCTCCTCCATGTAGGGTGGGCAGTATAACTTCCTCACATATTGTAATATGGACGAATACGATTAGTTAATGAATTGAAAAGTACTTAAAACTAAACGTAACGTGGTTCCACATAGTTTTATAAGATTTAATTTGTTTGCTTTCTTGGCTGTTTCCTTGGGATTGTAATTGAAAGGAATCGCAAGCAATTTTCAAATTTTCCCCGAACCATGGGCTGTACGTAATCTTTATTTGAGGTAAAATTTTAAATCCGTTTATTAATTTAACATCCGACAGTTTTGTTAGTATTGAAATGTTCCCAAAACTAAACTTTTCATGGTTCCACATGATCTTTATTGGATAGCCCTTCTACGTAGATAAATGGCCTATCTCAATCAAATCTAATAATCTCTCAAGGTCCCTCATAGAAAACGCAGAAAATTATTACACAGCAATTTATTATTTTCATTTTGCCCTTTTTATAAGATTTGATTTGTTTGCCATTCCCTTGGGATTGCCTATAGAAAGGGATTGAAAGCAATTTTATAATTTTCCACCCCCACCCCAACCATGCGTTGGTATGGTGACTATATCCCATCATATCTATAGATCCCACACCGAGCTAGCGAGGAAATTCTCCTCTAGCGAGCTATGCGAGCGTCATCCCCTACACATTTCAAATCACCCTTAGTGATCCACCGTTTCCTCAACAATAATGACCATCGGATCCATAGAGCCATACCAAGCGAGCGAAACGAGCGAGAAAACTAGGCTAGTATAGGATAAACACTGGTATCTTGGCATGCCTCATTTCCAATCAAAACATTTCCTGAAATCCGATCTTCTCGTTTTCTATTTAGTAATACA
Source organism: Adelphocoris suturalis (assembly GCA_030762985.1). NCBI lineage: Eukaryota > Metazoa > Arthropoda > Insecta > Hemiptera > Miridae > Adelphocoris > Adelphocoris suturalis. The sequence goes on along the minus strand of CM061045.1, from coordinate 63,047,483 downwards.
GTCATGATACATACATACATTTTTATAAAACATGTAGATATGAGCTGCAATAACATAAAAATCCACATCCTGACAGACCTCCAAACTTTTTTGTTTCCATATAATTGGTAGGTATATTTTATTTGCTGATTAGCTATTTATTTGAGTTACAATGAAATCATAACTATATGGTATATGAGTATTTATTAGCGAACGCGTCAAATTAATTGTAAATCAATACTTCTGGCGTTAAAAACTCAGTGACAGATTCCATAGGTAACCGTTGGAGAAACAGAACATTAGAAATAGGAAATAAAATTACCAAAACGGCTTTCTATAATGAGCATCGCGTGAAAGACCTATTAAGATGGATATCTATTTGGAGTATAATGTCGAGAGGAAAGGTCACGAAACGCGTAAAATGCTGGGAAAAAGCTTTTAGCGGTTAGAAAGTTATACAATGGGCCCTTAACCCTGAACCAAATTACCCTTGGGACAATCAACGCCCACTGAATCATCAATCCCCGACTGGGAGGTGTTGCAAAACATCACCTTCTCCTTTACTAATTAGCTAGTCAGTTTCAAGGACATTCCACAGTCGATTTCTCTGAAGTTTGGTGATATATACACTCTCTGCAATGAAATGAAAATTCTTCAGTGCTCAAAGAGCAAATTAGTGTATAGAGTAATTAACTTATTTGCATCAGTATGACGTCAATGACTAAATAATAATAACAATATGTGGGGGTGTATTGCCCTTGACTCCAACCCTCAAACGAAAATCAACTCGCATCCCGGACAAGGGTCCTCGGGGTGCATCAAAAGGGACCAGAGGGTATCTCTCTATGCAGCCCCACCTGGTGAGCTCCTGAACACGAATGCCCAATGGGCGAGTTCGAGTCTGGAGCCTAGAATACGTTTCATCAAGGGGTGGTAGAGTTACCATGGTATGCAGATAGTGCCCTGGGGAATAACGAAGGTGCTCTGCATAGCGGAGTCTCAGTACATTTCGCCTCATCTTTAGAGGCTGGTTAATCCCTAGCACTTGAAGGGAGGCTGTCGGGGTAGTTCGAAAGGTCCCAGTGGCCAAACGGAGTACCTTGTTTCACATATGTACCTGCTTACGGAGCAAGGACTTTCTTGCTGATCCATAAACTGCAGACCCATAATAAATTCTTGAATGCACCACAACATGGAAATTCCTATGCTGGGCGCCCCAACTATAGTTAGATCAAATCTTGAGCAACTGTTCACTCTGCATAATAGCCTGGCGTAAGTACTCAATATGCTGGGTCCACAGCAGTTAGTGATCAACTATGAGTCCAAGGAAATGTGTGTGTGTGTGTGTTTGTGTGTGTGTGTGTGTGTGTGTGTGTGTGTGTGTGTGTGTGTGTGTGTGTGTGTGTGTGTGTGTGTGTGTGTGTGTGTGTGTGTGTGTTTGTGTCGAGTAAAGTATTGTGACACTGCCGATTGTGAGTAGATACTTATCATGTGCTTTGCGCTTTCTGCAAAAATGGATGGGAGTAGTTTTTTCAGGTGAAAAACTGAAACCTGACATTTGCGCTGTTTGATAGATGGTATCAATAGCACGTTGCAATGTGTCACTCACAATTCTCAGATTATCGCCTCGCAGGAGGATAGTTAAGTCATCCACATACCGTAAGGGACGAATATCCTTGGAGAGACCATTTATAGCCACCATAAACAGGGTGTAACTAAGCACAGAGCCTTAAGGGATGTCATTCTGCTGAGGTTGGAGATCGGAGAAAACATTCCCGAGGCGCACCTTGAATTTTTGGTGGGAAAGAAAGCTGCGGAGGAAGCCATGCATGGGCCCTACTTCTCCCCACTGCTGCAACCATTGCAAGATGTTATGACGCCAAGTGGTGTCATAGTATTTAGCAACATCAGAGAACACTCCAACGGCTGTTCTTTGATGCTCCCTGACCAAAAAGGCGTTGTGGATATAATTCTCTAAAGCTGAGAGTTGGTCAACTGCTGAGAAGCATTTGCGAAAAGCAGCCTGATATTGGCTGATGAGGCACTTGCTGTCAAGAAACCATAGCAGCCGGTAGTTGATCATAGCTTCCAGGATCTTGCTCATGCAGCAAGTAAGGGAGATGGGCCTGTAACTACCTGATAAGGGTCTGTGCCCTGTTTATGCAGAGGGACAATGACAGCCCTCCAGGCGGACCTGAGGCATAGATAGAATTGTACAGCCTCAAGAGAGTGCGCTTTTCCTCCTGTGGAAGATTGATCAGCATTTCATAATGGATCATATCTTTCCCAGGAGCAGTTCTATTGGATTTATTCATTGATCTCCCTAATTCACCCATTGTGAATGGTATGTAAATTAACGGACTGGACGAGGGAGTGAGTTGACGGAGAGAGGTGACGTTTCAACCTTTGCCTCGTGTCGCCTAAAGTCATCCAGGTATTCATCATTACAGGACACTTGGGCATAATGAGAAGCCAGTATATCAGCAACGTGCTGTTCTCGAGCCACATCACCTTGAGGTGTGGTGATAGATGGAATATTTGGTGGCGAGAGACCCTTCATTGCACGTACCTTTCGTCATACATCTTTAGGAGGGGTCCTTAATTTCATTGACATATGAGCGAAAGGAGCTGATTTGTGCCTGGCACTTGAGCCGGCGCTCACGTGCTCTGGCTGGCTTAAATAAAGCATAATTTTTAGGCGTACATCTATGGGGAAGTCTATTTAGTGCCTGCCGTTTTACTTTGTTGGCTTCTCAAACATCTCTTCTGGGAGTCTTCGCCAAATTTGTGCAGAGGGACAATGGAAGCCTCCCTCCAGGAGGAAGGATAGTTACCGGAGGCATATATAGAACATTACAGCCTTTAGAGAGTGTGCTCTTGTTCCTGTGGAACATCGATCAACACTTCATAATGGATCGTATCTTTCCCAGGGGCAGTCCTTTTCGATTTCGTCGTTGCTCTCTCTAGTTCACCCATTGAGAATGGTACATATGGTTTTGGCGAGTAGGATGACATCATTGGTAAAAGCCAATGCACCTACGCGCACCCCAGGGGAGAGGTCAAACAAGGTTAAAGAGGAGTGGCGACAGATGATCCCCCTGGTGTACGCGGGGCCCAATCTCAACATCCCTTGACATCTCGCCTCCTACCTCAAGGACTGTCGCGCCTACGTGGTACAGGCAGACCACATATTTATTTAAACGAGCAGGTGCCCTAACACCACGAAGACAATCGGTCAGGGCAAACTACCTTTCAGTGTCATAGACTTTATCGACATCAAGAGCGGCAGGATGGAACTGTTGTTTCTTAATACGGGCCAGCTAGATGACAGTTTAGAGAACAGTTAGGTTCTATTATGTGCCACCCAACGGCCGAAATGCTCTCTGAACGTCATCTATGACACCAGCTGCTGGGAGGTGAGATGCCAGAATCTTTCGGAAGTGGCAGCAGACTACAGACGATACAGACAGACAGTAGCTTCCAGACCCACCCAACTTATTTTTTTATTTTTTATTTATTTTTTTATTTATTTATTTTATTTATTTTTTTTTTTTTGACGAAAATGGTGTGAGCATGGGCAAACGCTTCTGGGGGTCTTTGAAATAGAAGCAACAGGTTGAGGATCAGCAGCTCAACTGTCTTTGGTACTTTGTTCTAGTGACGGACAGAAACACCATCAGGTCCTGTAGAACTGGAGTTTTTCACACGGCACTTATGTGCCTCGTCATGAAGCACTGGCATGTACATAATTCTGTGCAAGGAATCCCTGATGGAAGTAGGGGGCACCACCGGCTCACCCGGGTTGTGGCTGGGAGCACTCAAGAGTGGCTCCCAATAGTCCACAAACTCCTGAAGAGAGGGTGAAACTTGTTCATCCCCAGCTCACTCCAGTACCTCTGCAGTGGCATGAGCCGGATGCTTCCTCCACAACTTTTGGACCCGCTGATATTCCCGCCGTCTTGTTTGTTTTGCTGCTCTGCAAATTCAACAGGACACCAAAGTAGGAGGAAACTCCCTGATGCCCCGCTCGATTCCTTAACCTTTTGGAAGATCTTCTGTATATAGGCTGCGACCTCGATTTCTCTGGCCCCTCAACAACCCGCCTCGCCAGATCCTGCAGGTAGGTGCTCTCATTACCTTCAATACGGCCTACCTGCTCCCCGAGCCTCAATACTTCAGTCTTCAAGTCTTCAAGAAGACCGGAGGTCCCAATGGAGGATTGTTGAACAGTGGGCTGCTGCCCCATGCCTGTAGATGTTGAAGAGGCCCCACGGCTATTTGCCAGGATAGCATCCTGGGCAAGCTGCATATAGTGGGGCATCAGGCAAAGAGATTGAATGGCAGAAAGCGTGCACATGGGAGAACTTTGTAGTAAAAATACTTTAATATGACGTACGTACCCCATTGCGCACAGCCTCTGCCTCCTCTGCTGCCATTCACCGCAAATCCTGAGAAGCATAACTGGGCCGCACTCGCTCTATATCAATTGCAGCGTTGGCCTGTACAGGATGCGTCTGCCAGACGTGGGCACTGAGGCCACGTTTGGAACTGAAGGCTCTCTCACAGTGGGCACACTGGTGGGTATTAATCAGGGCAGAGAAAGAGGATGAAGGGTAGGATGAAGAGAAAGAAGAACAGAGGGAGGATTTCCGACGCCCCTGCCTGGGGCGCCTCCCACCGCCTTCCCTACGACAATGGGATGGTTAGGGATGGTATGAGGCATACATACACACACACACACACACACACACACACACACACACACACATTCCTACGGTTTTTTCTAGAAGAATGGTTTGCAACGGATTTGTATTCGGTAATATTTAATTTTATGCTTTGGCTGCTCAACACCCCCATGGACCAAATTATTTCCACTGCAGCTTTGAGCTGTCGCCACGGCCATAAATTACTATAATTATATTATGTACTTTTTCATTATATTGGTTATTATATTAGTAGATGAAATAAAATTTTATATAAAAAATATTCGATGCAGTTTGTTAGATTCTAGAGCCCTTTAAATGTATCAATTATTTTTCATCTAATTCTCAGGCTCTATTCAAGCAGAAACATCCGAGGTTCCATTATGAAACCAGTATCATAGCAAATCAGGGAATTAAATCGAGTCCAACACAATTAATGTTTTTACATCCAAGGAAGGACCATAAACCGAATGGCTACAACGGTGAAGGGACGAAATCGTTGTTGATCCCGAGTGAAGGGTTCACATGCGGCGACCCTACTGCTCTTCTTCCTGACCACAAAGTCGATTAGCTCCTTGTTTGCGAATAATTTATTGTCAAGGGAATGTCCACGAGTCTGTTAGTTTTATGGCAGCCATTACTGAGGGAGTTCCCACCCGGGGTGCTCCTCTCGCCCGCACAATATAAATGCTTGGTAGAATGGTAACCACCCTCTAACGACCCGTCTAATTGCTGGGGCAAGGCATGACCCTCCTTGAGTGGGGTTTGGAGGTTGATGCACATCACTTAAGCGTGTCATACCACCAGAATGCCTCCAGCGGGGATTTTGAAAACCCCGAGGCTCGACGAGACAATTTGCATGTTTCTCGGTTCAGCTCAATTATAATTAGGTACCTTTCTACCCTAAAACGTTGGACCTTACTACATTAACGAAGAATTTCGAATCATTTTCTTATGGAAAAATCCCTGGAAACTTCATCAATATTGTATGAAAACTGCGGCAATTTTTATTGTTGCATGTGCGGATACTAATATATATTCAATTGATGGGGGACAATATATATGACCAAACTCTCACTATCCCTGTTATTTGAATCGAAATTTTATAAACGGTCGGAGTTATTCAAAGAGTTTTACATGTCAGCATAGTACGTACAGAGAGCATACTATTGATTTGATCCAGAAACAATGAAATTCATAGGAATCCTGGAAAATACAATCAAAATCGGACTGTGTTTACAATTTTCCAAGAATATGTATGCTGATTAACTGCCGTAACAACTACCACTTTGTCACCATTTGCATCTGACAACCGTATCGAAGGACACACACACACACAAAAATGAACAAATCAAAAATCATAATTATGCTCACAATCATGGTTTTCTCAGGGATATGACATTGAAATGGTTTAGAATACATTTTCCTTATGAGTATACAAAGGTGGAGGCAAATTTTACGTTCGAGTGATGGAAATCTTTGGACATCCTTCCACATTAGCCTTGAGCCGATCTCAAAATCGTCACTCGTATTTAACGTTTTACAACATTCTGAACAACTTTGGCTTTCTAAATTATAAAATATGACCAAGTTGACCAGGCATAATACTGTAATCACAATTATTAGTCTAATTAGGTGATCTGCCTATTTACCTGTAACTTTGATTTTCCATAACCCTTAGAACATAAACCATGAGTCACATTTTTTCCTGAAGACCAAATTAGGACTTCATTGTGATGAAGGTTATTTTGAAGGTGTTTAGCGCTATTTGTAGGCGCCTTATACAGTAATGGCGTAAGCCCTGTTATGTGTAGTTTATTCTAGCCATCCAGGGGTTTTAATTTGAAAATCCCGACACCAGTCTAATATTTTTTATATGAGTTTTATCGAAATCGGGTGGAACACAAGGGAGAAGCTCTGGTTTTTTTTAGTGGCCAATTCATGAATTTCTTTTATTTTGGTTTATTATTTCCAATAATAAGCCTATGTGATCGTGTAGCAAAAAACTTTTATAACCCCCCCCCCCCCCCCCCCTCAAACTTTGTCACTTTACGTTTCAAGGTGCGTAGAATCCAAATTTGAAATGTCCGTCCGCCGTTAGCTGTTCGCCGTCCGCCGTCCGGGCCATAAAAGGCCTAAGAATTGACTTAAACAACCCGTTCTTTCGCACATAGACTCCATTTAGGATCTAGTTGGTCCTAACGTTTAACCATCTCGATCGCTTTACTCGCATAGATGCTATGGGCCAAAAACGGGCGAAAAAGTGTCTTTTTCAAGACTTTGAGTGTTAGACTTACACACGAACGCACGCCTGGCACGCTTGGCAGGGGGTCACGGTGGGTGGAGAGGGGGGGTGAGCGGGGGGTGGAGTGAGAGGAGGCGCCGCTGCACCTTGTGGTGGGTTCGGCGTTCCTTCGAGGCAAGAATATATGTTTTTTCCTAGGTCATATTTGTGTGTTAATACCAATGCTTTTCCTACGCATAACCTATCCTCTCGACCTTTCGTACGTACTTAGATAATGATATTATTAAAGCAATAACTATTTGAATAGATAGGAGCTCAAATCGAGAAATATAAACATGCGTATATAATTATAGAAGTATAGGTTGTGGCAACTCGAAATAGGACACGCCAAGGAGCCTGGACGGGCCTTATGACGTACGCAAGCCAACTAAAACGACGATCATACTCAATCGAAAAAATAATAAACCTTTGTGAAATAATTTGCAGCGTTTTTCTTAAGGACTCAAGGTCCAATGGGATTTACCTACGGAAAAATAAAAGATAGCTTGTTGATGAACAAACTCTGGTAAAATTTCTCTCCCAGTGTCGTCATAACATCAAAACATCGCAGCAGTATAACTACAAACATAAGCCAACAAACTGCAGCCCTATTAAACTTCCCTAGTAGCTCGGCTGAGTACACAACCGGCTGCGGCTACTCAGCTGGGGTACTTCGTTAGGTCGAGTGGGTGATTACATTTCAGCCGGGCATGGACGAAACACTGTTGTGTTGTGTAGTGTTTCCCTTCAACATGACACAGCGAGAAAAATGCAGAAAATGAAATGATAATGGCAATGCGTATACGTGGAAAGTGAAAATTGATTAAGCCATTTGAGATAAGCAGAATCCCACCTGTTCTGGCCTCGACAAATAGCCGATTTGAAATCCAACAAATACTTATGTGTTTTATCGGCTAAATAAACCTCAAAATTATTTTTCATGGTCACTTGGACATTTTTTTTTTTTTTTTAAACCAAAAGCAAAACACAAATCGTGCAAAAAATTTAAAATTTATATTTTTAACGAATTTTTGTAAAAAATGAAGCTATTGCTGTCGGAAATACAGACTCAATTTCTTCGATTCAAGTTGCCAACTCCACATTCCAATGTTAGTTACCTATTAGTCGGTATTACATGTTTTTGATATTGAGGCAGTTCTAGTTCTACTTTTCACAAAAGATAATTTACCCGTTTTCCAATAACACTGAATATCATTCACTCATTTTTAAAAATCACTTTATAAAAGGTTATGAGGGGGGGGGGGGGGGTTATGAGGTTGAGGTTATGGGGTTTGTGGTTATGGTCTACACGCTACAAAGCATGAAAATAAGAATAAGTACCAAGTGAAATAACAACATGAGTAAAAAATCGAAAAATTAACGTGAGACAATTATGACTTGTGGAAAGTGCATATGGACACTTTATTATTGAAAACGGATGAAATCTGTTATGTTAATGGAAAAATGAAACGGCCTAACATCTTTCCGGAAGATCCAACATCTCCACAAGCAGCAGATGATTGGGACAATGACGATCTGAAAGTACGAGCCGATATAATCATAGCGATTCCCTTAGGTGAAGTAAAGCAGGTGAAAGACGAAAAAACTTATTTCTGTTCTAGAACCAAATATTTCAACCATGTATCATGTTTTCTCCTCGATATTGATTCGAAATTCTATGAAAACATCAGAAATTAACAAGCGGTTGCAATCATGTTCACAATATCAATTATTGAGAATGATCACCTGTGTGTAAACAATTATTTATATAACCATGCTCATAACTCAGTTTGTTGGACACGCACTTCGCCGTAGTTAACATAATATTGTTGGATAAATCGAGAGCTTTCGAACGAATGGTCAACGAATTTTGTGGGATGAAAAACGACGAAGTACCATTTCCCTAGCAACGACTCGGTTGTAGGCGGAAATCACTGTAATTAATTTCGTGCGCGGAAAAAAATTGACTCGCAAAATTCGCTAGGACCCCAGGGCTAAAACATGATACATGTTAAAAACTTGAGAGACGTATGGCTAAAGCTTAAAAAACTTATCGGACCAAAAGACCAGCTAGGAAAGCAACACTCCTAGATTCACTCATTTTTAAATGCAACTTTATAAAAATTGCAATGACTCCAAAAATTTCAAATTCATAACTTCTTAAAAATTCCTCTAATGAAATCCGTTTTGAGGCATCCTGAAACGAATTCTAGAGTCTAAAGCTAACGCTATTTCATGTATATGCAGATAATATGTTTTATTTACAATGTAGGTGCAAATATAATAATTCATAACATACATGATCGGCTTCTGGTATTTCAACAGACAGCCGGAGTTCAGTGGGCTATTTATACTTATTCGTACAATAGCCTAGTTTTCTCGCTCACTCGGTATGGCTGTATACATCCGATGGTCTTTACTGTTGAGTGGGACATGTAGAATGATTGGAAACGGTGGATCACTAAAGGGTGATTTGAAATGTGAAGGGGATGTTGCTCAATTCGCTTACTCTCTGTGGGATGTATAATGTGATGGGATATATAGTCCTTTCCAAAGTGTGTAGGGAATGTTGCTCGCTTCGCTCGCTAGGGGTGGGTTTTCTCGCTCGCTCGGTGTGGGATGTATAGATGCCACTGGATATAGTCCCCATACCATCGAGACCCCATGGTTTGGGTGGAGGTGGAAAAGTTGAAAATTGCTTACAATCCCTTACTATAGACGATCCGAGGGGATTGAAAAAATAATGAAGCGGAATAAAATAAAATAAATCTTATAAAAGGGGCGTAACGAAAATAATAACTTGTTGTGTAATAATTTGCTAAATTTTCTATGTGGGACCACGGAAAGTGTATTAGGTTAAATAAATTAAGGTTAATAATAATGGTTAATTAGTAAAGATGGGCCACTTATCTGCGTGGAAGGGCTATCCAACATAAATTATGTGGAACCACGAAAAGTTTGGTTTTAAGAACATTTCAGTATTAACAGAACTGTCGGATGTTGAATGCTAGCACGCATTTGTTTTCCCCGTCAATTTTTCCAAAGGTCCGCCATTATTTAATCTGCGAAGAAGGGCTATCCTTTTCCCCGTCTTTCAAACCCGATCGAGAGGTCCGAAGGCAAAGCTCTGAGTACCCAACGTTTCGAAGGAATAGGAAGAGCGCTAGCTCAAAAACCAACGTTTTCATCTACATTTTCCTACACCAATCGGAAAACACAATTTCATGTCTCGAGACTCGCATGGAACCAGATTGGAACTCCAACGACCATTTTAAAACCAACCCGAACAAAAACTGAACGGTAAATGAACTAGCTCTAAGGAAAAAAAAGCGGGGAACGATTTTTTTTTTTTTTTTTTTTTTTTTCGTCATTTCCCGAATATTCCCGCTGATTTTTCTGGGAAGACAGCATCTTTCTGATATTTTGACGGCACCATCGTGTTCTACGGGTCCAGAAACGTAATCCCTTTCCGAGAAGTCCAAGAAGATTCCCCCACTCGTAGACTCCTCCCACTCAATCGTTAGGCCGTGCATAGCATGGACAGACAGAAAGACAAACAGACAGACCGAGTTTCATTCTCATAAAATAGTATTGATTAGGAGTTACCGCTTCAAGTTACAATTTATCTTTACTGTTTATTGTTAGTTATTCATTAATACTAGTATTTCATTCTTAGTTGTTATATATTCGTTATATAAATGTTCTATATATATTCTTGTGTTTTATATATTCGTAGTTTTATAGGTGTTTTACAATTTATATGACACTTTCCCGTTTAGCATAATTTATACGTCAATATTGGAGCATTATATTTTACTTTCTTAGTTTCTCAAGCAGTACTATATAATTTCTGGAAAGTTGGAAAATCAGTTATTATATTTAGCACATCGGTTGTAGTTATAATTTTTTTGTGTTTATAATTACCTCATTTAATTTTAGTGTCACTAGTAGTTTTATTCCTAATCTGATACGTATACTAGCTTTTATAGTTGCCAAGTATTTTAGTAATTATAGAAGGCTTTTGCGAATGTTGTTTAGTTAAGTTGTAATTAAGTTAACGGCCTAAGGGCCGGTTTATCAGTTACCTATATTAACTACCGGAAACCATTACTGAGTATAGCGCTATAGTCCAGATAAAGAATTTGAGTCATTTATCAATGCCGAATTACCTAGCGGATAAAATTATCTCTCAGATGAATTCTGTCTAGCAGATAGCACCGTTAGCATCCTCATCGGTGTCCGTAGGCTACAAAATAAGGGCGATTTACAAATGGGGTTACCACAAAGTAGAGTAGGAGCTACATTTTCTTCATGGATCGACTATTAAAAAAAAAAAAAAAACCCGAGTCTGATGTTATCCCCACATCAGTTTCCATCATATTATCAAGCTCGGCAAATAAGAAACCACTTCATTTTTGCCGTTTGCGATTTGCCTATTTGCTTCATTTCTAGAGAGAGAAATGCATATACGAATGCGATATTGCGACCCAAATTATTATGAATGAATTATTGTGATCAGTAAGTTGTGGACTTAATTTCATCTTTGATCTGGGTTATAATGTGAAGAACGGTATCTTTGTCCAACCGAAACCTCAATAAAAATACGCACTCGTCCTATTTTAGTAGGTAATCTACGCGGCGAGGTCTTACAATATACGGTCTGATTTCCATTCAACGAATTATGCTACGATATGAATTTTGTCTGTTGCTGCACTTTTGGCGAATGTTCGTAGAAAATGAAGTTATTGCTATATCGAAAATTCTTTTCATTGGAATCCGTTTTTAGACATTCTGAAACGAATCCTAGTGTTTAACGCTTTGTGTGTGTGTGTGTGTGTGTGTGTGTGTGTGTGTGTGTGTGTGTGTGTGTGTGTGTGTGTGTGTGTGTGTGTGTGTGTGTGTGTGTGTGTGTGTGTGAGTGTGTGTGTGTGTCCTTCCAGACGATAACTATGTCTTTCAGAACATCACTCTCCTTGGGATTCACAAAAAAATACCGTTCTTGCGACAGAAAATCAAGCTGTCAAACGAAAGGACGAATTCATTGGCCAGCACTTTTTTAGCACAATCGGTCAAATTTCAAAAAATAGTGCTGAAAAATCACTAAAACTAGCCAAAAATGACTGAAAAACGTTAAATTCATATTTTTAAGCAGAATATTGCTCAAAAAAGTTTATTAACTATAAAATAGAACATTAAAAAATTAATGTACAAAGTTATGCAAACAAAATGTACTTAAATTTAATTAAAATTTGCTGAAATTTTTTTAAAAACCGTTAAAAAAAGTTACAAATCCAAAATCTCTGGCAGATTAATACTTGAACGATTCTATTGCCACATTGTTGGTAATTGACAAACTCTTTTCACTCAAAGTCCTCAATTTTCAAAACAATGTACCATGATATACTATAATAATTTACGAATCACTCAGACGATCATGCAGCATGACTGGAACTTCTTTTCTCCATAAAGGATTAATGTTTTGAATGTAAAAGTTCATCGTTGATTAAATTCTTTTGACTAAAGTTCTACTTAAAATATAAATCCCATTATTTTTAGCCGTTTTGTAATGGCTTTCCTAGGCATTTTTTTGAAATGTGAGCATTTTACTGTGCTCAAGAAAGCATTCGAAAAGCTTGATTTTTTGACGCAAGAACGGAATTTTCATCTCAATCCTACCAGAGTTATCGTCCGGAACGACGCGTACATGTAAACAGGGTGTCCCTAATGTACCCCCCCCCCCCCCCCCCATAACTTTTTCCCCGCAAGTTTTAAGATTTCTAAGAAACTTCGAGAGCGTTTATGTTGTGCCTGAAACTAGTATTAAGCAAATAATAGTATGAAAAAATTCCAAATGTTTTATGATTACCCAAAGCCGCAATTTTTTCTTAGAAAAATAGGTAGTTTTAGAAAACAATCATGCATCTTCTTTGTTCATAAGCTCCGATCCAAAAACAAAAAAAGATATCCCGATTCTGGTTTCACCATCGTGTTCAGCACTAAAAAACTTAAAAATAAAGTGTCATTCAGCAATAAATGGCAAAAGTTTTCCGAAGTACCCAATACCCCCCCCCCCCCCCTCCCCCAACCCTTCGGGTATTCCAAAAACTATTGCATATTTATCCTGAATTTGTTTGCTGAAAACTTCGTCAGGCTCCCCAAAAACGCTCTCCAAGTTTCACCTCGGTATCTCAAAAATTGTGAAAAAAATTTGGGGGTGGGAGGAGGAGGAGGAGGGGTTACATTTGGGACACCCTATATAATAGATTTATAAATATATACATCGAATACATATATTAAAGCGTTAATCTCTAGGATTCGTTTCATAATTTCTCAAGACGGGTTTCAACGAAGAAAATATTAGAAATTTTGGAATTTAAAATTTTAGGAGCCATTGCGATAACTTTATTTCTTACAAAAATTCTTTAAAAAAAGTCAAATAATGTTGATAGTAGTGACTTACTGCCTGACGCGTGTTTCGAAGCTGTACACTGCCTTTCCACCACGTTATGATAGGAGGTGGTCTAGTACCCCACACCTCACAAGAGATGTCATACTGTTTATCAGCACTCAAAGGCTTGTTCTCCGCCACCATTCGCACTGACAGTGGTCGTACTGTGAACACAAAGAAAGATATGTGGTCATCCACCATTTGTACTATAAATAAACAAATAGTAGCTACATACACGTTCAAAAAGGTTTCGTTTTCACTTCACAGCACAAAATTGACGGATTTCTAATGTAAATTCTTCATTACGCATGGATGCCAAATGAATAAATTGCCAGTTACCTAATAATCCAGTGGATACGGAGACACCGGATTGTAGTAATTGACAGTACTACTTAGATTCGCTACTCGTGTGTTTACTTACATCAATAAATTTAACGAAGGTAAATTCCTTACCTAATTTAATTTTATTAATCTATTCTATATATTTTGCTACCTCACTCCCGAAGGTTGGGAAGCTTTGTGTTCGTTAAAGAAGTCAAAAGAATTGATGTCGTCTAAAATCAAAATTTCATTTTGGTTTTTGCGTTTCAGAGCTAGCTGATCAATTTTGATTCCGTTTCTGTCTGTCTGTCTCTATGCCTTTCTGATGTCCGTGTAATTCCTTGTCACGCCAAACACTATAAAAGTCTCAGTCCGATAACAATTACATTGTAAAGAATTGTGTGAGTTAGGTCCTAGACAGCCTCCTATAGTTTTCAATACCATCGGATCAACACGAGCCTGTACCCATGCGCAAACTTGAATTTCTATTAACGTCGATTTCCCGTCATCTGTTGGTCTGATTTTGTTCACACTCGGTAGATAGTTAGGTATATCTCTATCTCTATCTCTATCTCTATTATTAATAAGAATGAAACTCCGTCTGTTTGTCTGTTTGTCTGTCTGTCGTGTCTATGCACGGCCAAACGGCTGAGTGGGGGGAGTGTACGAGTGGGGGGATCTTCTTGAGATTTTCCGAAAGGTGGAACGAGCGAATTTAAAATTGTCTAATCCCAGCCGAACCATGGGCCGTAGGGCGGGAGGGGGGTCGAAGTAAGAATTAATGTGCGCTTTTTGGACTTCCCCGCTTCCTCTACCCCTCTAAACGGCCGTTGAAAATTCCGGAAAAATACCGGTTTCGTAGGTTTTCCTACGAGGAAGACGACGGCGCGATCGGATCGCGAAAAAAGTATCGGGAAATGCGTCAAAAAAATGCGAGAGTACGGACCGTGTTTTCTCGAAAAGTCCGACGAAAAACTACGTTTTTTCCGATTAAAATATACCCCATAAAGGTACGTTTTTCGGAACGGTTTTCGCGGGCGAAATACAGCTTTGGGTCCGCCGAATCTGAATCCGAAATCGGATATCGAAAAAAGTAATACGGACTTTGTCCTACACATATACAGGTATACCTTGCGAGCGAAGCGAGCAACTTCCCCGAATAAACTTTTCGTGGTTCCACGTAGTTTTATAAGATTTAATTTGTTTGTAATAATTCCCAACTGAAAAAAACGTCTGCCAAGTTGGGTGGGCAGTATAACTTCCTCAAGCGAGCAGCATCCCCTACAGAAGTTAAACCTACCCTTAGAGATCTACCGTTTGCGAGCGAAGCGAGCAGCATCCCCTACAGAAGTTAAACCTACCCTTAGAGATCTACCGTTTGCGAGCGAACCGAGCATCATCCCCTAAATGCCATACTTTGCGAGCGAAGTCGGTCAAAAATTGCGAGCAGAAGCGAGCAAAGCGATTAAAATGATTCTGCTGTGGACGAGAGAAGGCTCAAGAATTGACGTGAAGGGTTCGATGTCACAACATTGCGAGGCGAGCAGGTATGCCTACATAGGTACCTACCTTGCGAGCGAAGCGAGAGCCATTTCAAATAATAAATACGGACTTTGTCCTACACATATACAGGTATACCTTGCGAGCGAAGCGAGCAACATCCCCGAATAAACTTTTCGTGGTTCCACGTAGTTTTATAAGATTTAATTTGTTTGTAATAATTCCCAACTGAAAAAAACGTCTGCCAAGTTGGGTGGGCAGTATAACTTCCTCAAGCGAGCGAAGCGAGCAGCATCCCCTACAGAAGTTAAGCCTACCCTTAGAGATCTACCGTTTGCGAGCGAAGCGAGCAGCATCCCCTACAGAAGTTAAACCTACCCTTAGAGATCTACCGTTTGCGAGCGAACCGAGCAACATCCCCTAAATGCCATACTTTGCGAGCGAAGCGAGCAACATTTTCTACATGCCAGACTTTGCGAGCGAAGCGAGCAACATATCCTACATGCCAGACTTTGCGAGCGAAGCGAGCAATATTCCCTACATGTCACACGCTTTTCCCCCGCCGAATCTGAATCCGAAATCGGATATCGAAAAAAGTGACGTTAAGTCGGTCAAATCGCGAGCGGAAGCGAGAAGAAGCGTTTAACATCAGAAATTAATTTTGCCGTGTTCGCGAGAAGGCTCTACGAAGTCAGGGGTTCGATGAGGCGGGGCTTGCACCTGACGAAAACGGGTTGCGAGCAGGTACACGCACTTACGTCTTGAAGGGTATACAGGTATACCTTGCGAGCGAAGCGAGAGCCATGTCAACAGAATAAATACGGGTTTTTTCCTACCTATATACAGGTATACCTTGCGAGCGAAGCGAGCAACATCCCCGAATAATCTTTTTGTGGTTCCACGTAGTTTCATAAGATTTAATTTGTTTGTAAGAATTTCCAACAGAAAAAAACGTCTGCCAAGTTGGGTGGGCAGTATAACTTCCTCAAGCGAGCGAAGCGAGCAGCATCCCTTACAGAAGTTAAACCTACCCTTAGGGATCTATCGTTTGCGAGCGAAGCGAGCAACATTCCCTACATGCCACACTTTGCGAGCGAAGCGAGCAATATTCCCTACATGCCACACTTTGCGAGCGAAGCGAGCAATTGAATGGGGGGTCCGGGGGGCTTGCCCCCCGGCTGGACGTGGAGGCGAGCGTAGCGAGCCGGAGCGGCTAGTTATTAATAAGAATGAAACTCCGTCTGTTTGTCTGTTTGTCTGTCTGTCGTGTCTATGCACGGCCAAACGGCTGAGTGGGGGGAGTGTACGAGTGGGGGGATCTTCTTGAGATTTTCCAAAAGTGGGAGCGAGCGAATTTAAAATTGTTTAATCCCACCCGAACCATGGGCCGTAGGTCGGGAGGGGGGTCGAAGTAAGAATTAATGTGCGCTTTTTCCACTTCCCCGCTTCCCCTACCCCTCTAAACGGCCGTTGACAATTCCGGAAAAATACGGGTTTCGTAGGTTTTTGAACGAGGAAGACGACGGCGCGATCGGATCGCGAAAAAAGTATCGGGAAATGCGTTAAAAAAATGCGAGAGTACGGACCCGTTTTCTCGAAAAGTCCGCCGAAAAACTTGGTTTTTTCCGATTAAAATATACCCCATAAAGGTACGTTTTTCGGAACGGTTTTCGCGGGCGAAATACAGCTTTGAGTCCGCCGACTCTGAATCCGAAATCGGATATCGAGAAAAGTGACGTTAAGTCGGTCAAATCGCGAGCGGAAGCGAGAAGAAGCGTTTAACATCAGAAATTAATTTTGCCGTGTTCGCGAGAAGGCTCTACGAAGACGTCAAGGGGTTTGTCAGGTATTTCACAATGTTACCTGCAGGCCTATTTCAAAAGAATAAATACGGGTTTTTTCCTACCTATATACAGGTATACCTTGCGAGCGAAGCGAGCAACATCCCCGAATAATCTTTTTGTGGTTCCACGTAGTTTTATAAGATTTAATTTGTTTGTAAGAATTTCCAACAGAAAAAAACGTCTGCCAAGTTGGGTGGGCAGTATAACTCCCTCAAGCGAGCGAAGCGAGCAGCATCCCTACAGAAGTTAAACCTACCCTTAGAGATCTACCGTTTGCGAGCGAAGCGAGCAACATCCCCTACACACGTTAAACCTACCCTTAGGGATCTACCGTTTGCGAGCAAAGCGAGCAACATGCCCTACATGCCACACTTTGCGAGCGAAGCGAGAGCCATGTCAACAGAATAAATTCGGATTTTTTCCTACAAATATACAGCAATACCTTGCGAGCGAAGCGAGCAACATCCCCGAATAAACTTTTTGTGGTTCCACGTAGTTTCATAAGATTTAATTTGTTTGTAAGAATTTCCAACAGAAAAAAACGTCTGCCAAGTTGGGTGGGCAGTATAACTTCCTCAAGCGAGCGAAGCGAGCAGCATCCCTTACAGAAGTTAAACCTACCCTTAGGGATCTATCGTTTGCGAGCGAAGCGAGCAACATTCCCTACATGCCACACTTTGCGAGCGAAGCGAGCAATATTCCCTACATGCCGCACTTTGCGAGCGAAGCGAGCAATTGAATGGGGGGTCCGGGGGGCTTGCCCCCCGGCTGGACGTGGAGGCGAGAGTAGCGAGCCGGAGCGGCTAGTGTTTGAGAAAACTGCTCTATAAATTATATCGCAATTGGTGGAGTAATAATCGTTGCGTATGCACGAAACTAATATCGATTGACATAGATAAAACTTTGAGCCTAATTTTGAAGGAATGTTCAGGGATTGTGTAGGTTACCTTCTAGACGATCCCCTATAACTTCCATTGCCGTCGTAAAAATTGTAGTCTGTGCCCATGCGCAAACGTTAATTTCTTATAATGTCGATATCATCTTTCGGTCCGATTTAGTTCAAACTCCTTTAGACAATTTCTGTACATGCAAATATAAATTATTTGTGTGTTGTTCTTTAAGTAATTCTATACGTTCTCGTTACAATACGTGAGAAAGCTATACTGCCCACCCTACTTTACACCCTTTTTTTCATCTTCACTTTTTTTACTTTTTGGGAGATTAGGTGAGTCCATAAAACCAGAGTAGGTGAGTAGGCACATCCAAATGCGCTGTAAGGCCGAAATTGAGAGTACCGTTGGAAGACCATTCAATGGCATGTTACAATCGTTTGATCATGCTTGATCATGCTTAGTGTTCGTTGTTTCATCACAACACGAGTAGATCAAATCTCTCACGTAGCACCACTCACATGGAACTTGTTTGCCACCATAGTATAAGAAGCACCACCCACCCTGCTAACAATCTTAATAGTTCCTACCCTATGACGACACCGCTACTATCAACTACTTGATCTATGAAGGAAGTAGTGACGGCAATACTAACGCTGATCTGTACCGTTTTACTTTGCTATCCTTCTGTTGGCTCGATTCACTTATTCTCTGTTTAACATTGTTTCCAATATTATCAGCATCTATCCTCTCAATAAAATTATACCATACAGTCTGGACTATATATTATAGGATAAGCATGATCTAGATCAAATCCTCTAAGCCATTCTCGATGAAGATGATCGACTGCCAAGAACCAAGAGCGGAGCCCAACTCCCACCAAGTGCATCAGTTCCTCTTTAGCAAGTGAAACAGACGCACACAACTTTTCCATTCTAATATTTCTCCAACCAAGTTTTATTTTATTTTTTCATTTATTTACTTATTTATTTATTTTATTTTATTTATTTATTTATTTTTTTTTAAGTGATTAAATTTGTTATCAAGTTCTTATTGTCTGTGTTTGTATTTATACATCAATTATACGCCAAATCCCCCGGGATGTGACATTTTCCCCTAATATGATAGCCTTACGGTTTAATCGCATGTTCACAGTTGATCATGTTGATCATCAAATTCGAGTAGTAGCATATAAATGAAGCGCGCTAAAAAATTCAGTTGGTGTGTAGGTGGGGTAGGTAATTATTCACAAACCTAAATCTTGACGTTCATATAGGAATAATTGGCCAGGAGTAATTGCTTCTTCAGGGGAATGTCTAGATCAGAAATAATGCTGGGAGCAGGGTGAGATCTGTCAGCAAGTAACACCCAATCCTCCCCTCGTGTCCGTCTGACAGCAGGCTTTTTCCAGATTCTTTTTTTCCTTCCATCTAACCCTTCTTGAGTTATGAAAAGTATAATTGGATTCGGTACTTGTTTTGCCTAGCTCATTTGCTTTTCATCCTGGAGATGGCAGTCCTTTTACAAGGATCTAAAGCTGGTTTTGGCGTCGTGGTTGTCAACCGTAATGTCTGACGGTTGTTTTCATCTCCACACAAATCCATCTCAACCAATCGGTTCGTTGCTTTCGGAAGTGAGTCAACGATTCAACAATCAGT
The DNA here is from genome assembly GCA_030762985.1 of Adelphocoris suturalis. Classification (NCBI taxonomy): domain Eukaryota; kingdom Metazoa; phylum Arthropoda; class Insecta; order Hemiptera; family Miridae; genus Adelphocoris; species Adelphocoris suturalis. The sequence continues at coordinate 63,027,856 of CM061045.1, read as the reverse complement.
AATTGCGTGAATTTATTCATAAATCGAAGATCTAGTGTTTATTAAAAGATGCTCAAGATGCTTCTAACGGAATATTAATTACCGCCAGTATCTAGTTCGAGAATATAGGTCGTTAGAGATAACCAATATTATTCAGTAAGCACGGAAGTGAGGGCACTTGGTGTGCTGTTAAATTGAGTTATAACGGATTCTATGTGGGTGACTGTTAGTATATTCATTTCGGTAGTTCATAAACATCTACGATGAGTCAAGCCATTCAACATTCCTATTCAGGAAAATTCAAAGGAAGTTATGTAAGCGATTTTTGTCTTAAAAAATTACCCGCCACCATAGATCTTAACGTAAACTGATAGTTTTCACTTTGAATCATACAAGGAAATGACTGTACCTGTTTCTGTCTACCACACTCTCTATAGGTAGATATTATAGTTCCATTCTGTTAAAAACAAATTAACATATTCATTTAAAAATAAATTAATCAAGGTTGAATTTTGATGCTTGAGAGAGAATAACTTCGAAATATTCAGCTTTCAAAGGATGATGAGACAAATTGACCCCTACTTGGGCGGTCACCCATCCTAGTACTCACCACGCTCGACGTTGTTTCACTTCGCTAATCGCATGAGAAACCGTTCATTACAACGCCTAACCCGTACGGCTTATACACATATCTATCTATCTATCTATGTATATATATATATATATATATATATATATATATATATATATATATATATATATATATATATATTTGTGCAATCACGTATCGGTAATTCAGTAATTACGAAAGTCAGGCTCCCCCTATGTCGAGTCACTCGTTCCAAAAAGTCATACTTTCTAGCCCAACACTCAATTTTCAAAAGTGATAGGTTACGTTCTTATTCCTACTTCTTCACTCAACTGGTTTTTATACTTCTGTACTGATTTAATTACCATTTTTGAAAGGCTGCACAATTATTAAACATCTGGACTCCGAGTTTTATACAAATCGCCCACCGCAATGTACTACGAAGATCTCCGAAAATTGAATTTTCGAACCCTAATTCAGATCCACTGCAACCATCAACACGTTATCCTGGAAAATAGAGTGCTGTTGACCCAAATTCTTTACCTTGAAGTTAAACACAAATTGAAACGAATAGCCAATTAAGGTTCACAAATCGGAGAAGGCTGGGAACATTGCGCGAGTTTGTTGGTAATAACTCTGGCCAGGGAAGGCAGTAAAGTGGGCGCGAAGAGGGGGTGAGCGTTGAATGAGAATGAATCTGCAAGCTTTTTATCTGCTGGCACGTACATCAAGACCCGATATTTCTCAAGGGTGTGAGTTATCGTGGAAGAGAGTACGAGAGTAGAGGGGTGAAAGATTTTTCAGTGACGTTTTCTTTTATTTCTCTAGAGACATAAAGGGGCAGCGCTGTTGACCCAGAATGTTTCGCAGCGAGAGTGTTGGGGCTCACCAATACAAAAGCCCAACAAACTTTTTAGCCGCTCAACGGAAAGAAGGAATCCTAAATGAGATCACGAATATGTAAGACAGATCGTGTAACACACCTACTATTTCTAATGGAATTCAGCTAATGACAATTTATTTATTCACGCAACCCACTTGAACATCGTTGAGATGATTTTTATTGTGAATATAATATAATAGAGATATAGAGAACAACCTGAAAATCACATAGAAACCCCTCTCTCGAATTGATGGTAGACGGATTCAAAACTTAAACCGGACTTCCACAAAACAAATAATTCTGAGCAGAAGAATCAATTAAATGTATTAGTTTTATTAATAATGTTGGTTGTTTTGCATCACCACCCATCCAGTATATTAGCAGTATATCATTCTCTTGAAGATTAGGGAGAAAAGAATGGTGATCTCGCTTTCGATATGAGATTATAGCAGAAAAATAATTGATTCGGTCAGTATATATACACACCTACATAACAATGTATACATATATATTACTTAAAGTCCTCCTGCTGATATCCACTTATTCCCATAACACTGCTGAGAGCTGTCGACTCAGCATTGCGAACATTATATAGGGAGCTTGTCAGACCAGGGTCCTGCTGCCAGACCTTCAGTCTTCTCAAGTAGGTAGTGTCATCTGTATAATTGTAATTCGCTTGTGTTAATTTGAAATCAACTTAAAAAAAAGCAGTTTCTCGAAGAATCTCACAAACGATTCATTTCGAAAATATGCGAGAACGCATTATCCTGCAACAATGAAAACTGTTAAGGCGATCTTCGTCCGGGTCGACACTCCCAGAACGGCTCTTGTACCTCACTACATCAATCCTTTTACGGTTCTCTCAAATGAATGATCGAGTATGGAGCTTTGAGTGGATGTATACATTACAAATACAAATTTAAGTGTATATTATAAATTCTATTATTATTGATGGAACGAGAGGGTGACTTTTTTGAAAGAAATGAAGTCGACAACATTGGAGAAAATTTTGAAAGTTGTTATGATAATCGCAATGCTAACTGGCATTTGAAACCATTGTCTGAGTTCGGTAAGAGTAAAGTAAATTAATAATATCGATTTACATTACATTTACTCACATTTATTCATAAATGAAGTTGTTTATGAATTGTTGAATACGTTCCGTGATTATTTTAGTACTTATAGGCAGTTGCCAGTTGCAATATCGAAACATTTCTTTCATATCCTCAACAAATTAATGACAGAATCCAAAGAAACTGTACGAGTTTCCATTTATCTGCACGATCATTGGGGTTTTTGTTGTTTATGCCGGATGGAAGAAAAGTGTAAACTAGGAGTGGGACAAAAGATATGCGAATAAATCAGTCAGAAGAAGACAAAATCTATTCTTCATCCAAGTGCAAAAGAGCGAGAGGCATATTAATGGGGTTGGGACCCTCCTTCTGTATTTACATCCATAATATATCTCAGCTTGTAGCAGGCTTAGTTTGACCCTCTTGCCGCCGGCCCGCGAAGAGTGCAATTTATTGCTATTTTGTGGAATAAAGAATGTACTCATCGATTTTATGCTTGTTGACGGACTGGGAGCAAACTAGTGAATGCAGTGAAGGTTTCTCTCGTTATATTTATTACAGGTTTGATGTTGTGTAGACAAAAACCGCACCTTCAAATTAAAAAAGTCCAGTCATGCAGCATGACCCCATGAGCGAATTTTTGAAGAAATCTTCGACATTTTAGTCGCTATTGATCGCGTAGAGAAATTTTATTTTTTGCAAATATTACCTATTTTTACAACTAGCGAACGGCATTATTTCTATTTTTGACTTATTTTTCAACTTAGAAATTTTTGAAAACTTGATACATTTTCTTATAGGAAATTTTACGCTGATTCCGAATATACCACATGTTAGTATGCTGAAAAAATTATTTCGCACCACAAATCGCAAAAAACAGGCTATTTTGAAATTTTTGACTAGGTAAATTTTTGAAAATTTCAACCCGAAGATGTAATCCGATCATGCTGGCCAACGAGCTTAAACTTTCGTTTTGTGTCCTTAACATTTTAAAATTTGTTTGAAGTTTCTAGCACAATTCTACGGACAGTTATCTCCTGGAATGACACATACATACATACATATATACATACATACATACATACATACATACATACATACATACATACATACATACATACATACATACATAAAAAAAAATGCGTTAAACTTCAGAATATGATTCAGAATAGCCTGAAACGGATTTCTGCATAAAATATTTTCAAAAATTCACATTCTACAAATTTTGAGGCGAGACCAATAGCTTTATTTTCTTCAAAAATTGGCTAAAATTAAGAAGAAAAGATAACGTACAATTCGTTCGAGTGTGTGAACAGATCCGGCATAGGCTTCTTAATCGTAACCTTACAAATGATGATAAATATGTTCAATTTCATTAGTCCAGTGGGAATCATTGTATTGAAAACAAAGCAATCGTTTTTAAGCCAAATTGTAAGAGGTTGTCCTACCAAAGTTTGGCCATTTAGATAATAGTTACTAATGACAATATCATTTCAATCTCTACAACTGACATCACGCAGACAAAAAATAGACGCACCCTACCCGTTAGGAAGTTCCCTATAGGAATCCAAGCAGGTGTCCGTCGTTCCAAGCGGGTAGTGTCGTTCCAAGCGGGTAGTGTCGTTCTCCTAGCGGGTAGTGTCGAAATCCAAGCGGGTAACGAGCGTTTTTTTATCGGGTGGACCAATTCCAAACGGGTCTTTTAAAATGCCTGCTTGATAATCAAACGGGTGAGCCGTTAAAATTTATCGGGCCGCGAGATTGGTGACTACAAGCGGGTATGGTGATGTGTGCAATCTATCATTGGTACTGTGTGCACATTGGTACTGTGTGTTTGCTCATAAGAAGGGTGGGAGCTACACACTCTTCAACTTGAAGAACCGAGACTTGAAGCTCATCCTAACTTGTTGCCTGAATTTAGTTTCTGTGATCCAAAAAGTCTGAACGTTGAGTTCATTGGATAGCAGGTTGTTTTACATCGCTTAACTGACTGACCACAATCCCACCACTGGTTGCATTCACTGTAAACCACTCCTCAAGATTGACTACGAGTTTAACTCCTCATCCAGCACAACCCCGAGCAATTAATCTGAGGTTCATCCCATAAACATATTAATTTGTAGATTGATCTATGAAGGGTTTCGAGCAGAACATAGAACTGGGAGAATCCTGGTGGTACATACCTGAAAACGAGATAGCCCTGAAATTGAAAGAGGCTGACTTTTAAACTTGTGAAATAGACAAAATATTCAGGATTATGTTTTGTATAAGTCGGAGTTTAAGGGTATATGTGAAAAAATAGGCATCACGTAGACCATCAGTACTGTACAGGACCTTGCAACCTTGACTGTCACAAGTCACAATTCATCTCGACAATGGAACATTCAATCCCGGGAGACTTTTCAGAGATTTGTGAGATCTTTGACGCTTGAAGACTTTGTTACTTCAATATTAAAGTAAGGAAAATCAGGGCCGAGATTTTCTCAGATCGGAATTATAGTCTGACTCTAACAATTTTCGTAATGCGTAGAGACATAAGCTACGTTTACGGTGTTTAGGTATCACTCAAGTAAATTGGGTGTCACAATAACAACGAAACATAAATACATATCGGTTTCATTAGATTTTGCGAGATATGTTCAGGAATGGAGGAACGTAAATTTTCTCCGGCGGACGGAAAGTTTTTCAGTGGTTATAAAACTAAGTAAAAGCTCCTAGAGAGGAAAAAGTTAGTTTTCATATGAAACGATACGTTCAGGAACTTTTTGTTTCTTAACAGTAAGTAGGCTTCAGAATTTTCAGTGATTTTCAAGATTAACAAATAATGGATCTTACCGCAAAAGCTTCATGCTATAACAAATTTCTGAGGCTTAGGTTTTTCTCAAGAATCGGTCGAGACCACTGTCCTTATTCAAATTATCAAGAAAATACGTAAGGACAAATTATCATAACGTTCTAATACCGTAATACATTTCAACGCTAGGTACCCTCAGTTTCCAAGAAGATTCCATTATGTGTTTTGTAGTTCAACTGACAAAGCTTGTCGGAAGCCACAGAAATGTTTATACATCAGGGGATAACTGGCTTAAGCGTTCATTTTAAACTCTCCGGAACTAGACAAAAATACGCTACGTTTGACCGTTAAAGTCGATATTTTATGAAAGTAGAGCAACCTGTTCAAGGCCCATTTGGCTGGCTGCCAATACCCACGAAGGAACACTGTGGTATCAGCGTAATTTGGCAGTAAATTGGGAGTTCAGATGTTTATGCTATGAGGTGGACTGTAACTTCTAGGAAACTACTACAAGAAACGAGGACGTTAGATAAATCAAGTTTAAAGTGCCATCGTGACAATTTCCAGGCATGCTTCATTGGAATAATAAATTGTACCTAATAAACACTTAGCAGTGGAATGCGAACTCTCGCTATTGAGCTGTGTGTGTGTGTGTGTGACCGTTAGTCAGCAAGAACATTTAAATTCTCGACTCAAGAGATTTTCTGACAGAAATATCGATCTTTATGGCGAATTATCGTTCAGCACGAATCTCTTGTTGGGTCAGTAAATGTGGCGAAGTAGCTCTCGTTTGGTTAAGCTATAACTATTCAGTGGTGATTCATCTTTACATACCTTTATAAAGAGTATATCGTTGGAAAGAAGGTACACTGAATTTCATTTCGGAATATGAAGAATTGGAAAACTTTTGAGAGGTTTGAATCCATATGAATCTAATATTGATGATAAACTTTTGTGAATCTTCCGAAATGTAAAAAAATTCAAACGGCTATAGCTCAAAAAGTGCCTTGAGAACCTCAGATTCTGAAAACTTGGAGAAATATCCAAAACCTAACCTTTCCAACAGTTGAGGAATAAAGAAAAAAATTTGATATTATGTATATTGTTGGAAGTGACAGTCATGCAGCATGATCGTATGAGCAAATTTTAGTATATTATCATATATAATCGTGTTGAATTGTTTTGAAATTTTAGCGCTTTGAGTGCAATGAAATTGTCAAGCATCCGTTATAAGGCTAAATACGCAGTTTTCTTCGATTTTTCAGCACATATTAGGTACTGAAATTCAAGTACATTTCTCAAAAGGTACTATGGGGAACATTCATTTGTTCGAATTCCACACTTTTGAACTCAGATTCGTTTGGAAACCAATTATGTACCAGTATTTAGTTGCAAAGACCATTTAGTTTGGCCAATAAACGGGTAGGAAGATCACGCGTGACGTAGTAGTGCAAGGGAGCTGAAGGTATACACAAGCTGATAGAAATTCCGTTCTTGAGCCAAAAAATCAAGCATTCCAAAAGAAACGATGGGCTTGTTGGCCAGCACTTTTTGACCTCATTAAATTGGTCTAATTCCAAAAGATGTACTAAAAAAATCACTAAAAATTACTGACAGCGGCTAAAAATCGTTGAATTTATATTTTTTGGTAGAATATTGCTCAAACTAAAGTTTATTAAGTATAAAATAGAACATCCACAAATTTATGTACCTACAGAATTATGCTGAACTTAAAATTCATTAAAATTTGCAAACAAATCACTAAAAACTGCAAAAAAAGCTAAACATTCAAAACCTCTATTTGAATAGGAGATTATTATTTAAAATACTTTTTTATTTTGTCATAAAATTAATAGTAAACAATTTCCTTGTACTCAAAAAGCTCAAATTTCAAAACAATTTAACACTATAAAATACGTTAATTTACGATAATTCGCTCATACGATCATGTTGCATGTCTGGAACTTTTCGTCTCGCCTTCCGCGTAACGATTTCGGGCAGTTAGTTTACGACAATAGCATGTTCCATGCTTAAACTAATGATTTTCAACATGTTACAAGCTTTACTTTTTGATGTAATTTCTTAACCATTGGTCACGATTTAGTAGAAACTTTTCATCTCACCATTTTTCACCGGGGGATGGAAAAATGTATCTTCTTTCAAATGGTACCTACATTATATTGCTCTTTAGCAATCAGCTGAATAGAAATTCCCGCTCATTGGCATCAGAACAAGTCAAACCTAATAAATCGCCAAAATACAGTTTTAGTCCGTTTATTAACAATGCGTTCCCGCTTAAGAGGTTCAAAGCTGAAATACAGAATGATGTGGATAATGTATGGTAGTGAGAACGAAATGTTGAGCTTTTGAATGCAATGTTTATTCGTTCGTGAACAATATGAAAAGAGAAGGCATAGGTTTTGTTGATGACTGAGTTTCAATGCTAGTTAGTTGTACAGAAGCCTTGTACAGATGCCTAGTTCAATACTTGAATTTAAATGCACGTTATTCATCTTTTATCCAGGAAAATATGGGAGAGAAAGACGGAGGGATGGTGATTAAAAATGAGAAGGTAGAAAAATGGAATAATGGGGTGATTCACAATAATCAGAGATAAAGGTCAAGTAAGTGGGGTAGGTGATGACACTGGAAAAGTTGTCAAAAGTTCCAGTCATGCAGCATGGTCGTATGAGCGAATTTTCGTAAATTATTGTATTGTATAATGTTGAGCTGTGTTGAACTTTGAGTTTTTTTAGTGCAAGGAAATAGTTAAATATCAATTTTATCGCATCTACCGTATTCTAAATAATAATTTGCTATTCAAAAAGAGGTTTTAGGATTTTTACCTTTGTGTTTGTAGTTTTTTTTCGATTTTTTTAATATTAGTTTTTAATGAAATTAAAGTAAATTTTCAACATAAATCCGTACATTCATTTTTTAATGTTCTTTTTTAAATTCAATAAACTTCATTTGAACAATATTTTTTTTTTAAATATATTGTTAACTTATAGCCGTTTTCAGTCATTTTCAGTGATTTTTTAGCACATTTTTGAAATGTGACCAATTTATTAATGTACTCCAAAAGTGCTGGCCTACGAACTCATCTTTTCGTTTGCAAAGCTTGATTTTTTGGCGCAAGAACGGAATTTATGTAATGTAATTATAATAAAATAATGTAAATAAATATAAAAAATGTAAATACATTTGTCAGCATAGTTTTGTGCAAACATTTTTTAATGTTCTTGTTCGTTTTTGATAAACTTAATTTGACTAAAATCCTGTTTACAAAAATCGTTGAAAATATTTGGCAGTGTTTAGCCATTTTAAGTGATGTTTTGAGCACAATCCTTGAAATGTGACAAATTTAATGTGCTCCAAAAGTGCTGACCTACAAATTCATCCGTTTATATGAAAAGCTTAATATTTTGGTGCAAGAACGTACGTGGAATTACACACAAACACACACACACACACGCGCACACTCACGCACGCACGCATACATAAACGCACACACACACACACACACACACACTATATAGTGTGTGTGTGTGTGTGTGAGTGTGTGTTTGTGTGTGTGTGTCGCATCCTTTTTGTAAAAATCCTCCTAGCCATTTTACAATACGCCGCCTTTTCGTAATAAAAATTGGAATGACAAACTATACACATCATTCTGACCATCAATAGCTTGAAAAAGTAATGAACCAATTAAAAACAAACAAAGCGTGTGGACCAGACGAAATCCGTAACGAGTTCATAAAAAACCTTCCTGAAGAAGGAAAAATATATCTATTGAGGATTCTCAATCACACTCTCGAGTCAGGTGATGTTCCCTCGGGTTGGGTGGACGCTGAGATACTTCTCATTTATAAAAAAGGAGAACCCACTGACCCTGATAATTATACACGCATCTTTTTCCTCAACACAGCTTTCAAAGTCCTAACAAAACTTATCTCAGCTCGGTTGAACAAATGAGCTGAATTAAATAATATGATTCCCGATAACCAGAACGGATTCCGGCCCGGTAGAGGATTTGGTGATGGGATTTTTCACTCAAATGAATATGGTCAATATCCAATTTATGCTAGGACGTAAGCTTTATGTGGCATTCATCGATTTCAAAAAAATTTTCGATATGATCAACCCGAAACTCCTACTGAAAGAACTGGAGAGCATGGGAGTGAGTTTTGAGATTCTAAGGATCCTCAAAAACATTAACCAGGTTGCAAGAGCCAGAGCTCGCATAAATGGTAACACCACGGCGTACAATAGACGTTCACGGTCTCGTTCTAAACGTAGGGATCAGCTAGGAAAACAAGAAAAGGTAAATAGAGGTTCTTGGTTATGCCGATACTATTTCCGTTAGGGTGAGAAAGCATACAATTGCGAACCTCCTTCTGGGTTTTCCAACAATCAAGCCCCGAAAACAAGTAGGCCAATCGCTAGATGCGGCAGGTGATTCTGGCCTAACGACAAGCCGCCTTTTTGTTTATGACAGATCCACGAAGTTCAGTTTTCTTGTCGACTCAGGAGCGGACGATAGTGTCATTCCTCCATCTAGTTCAGACAAAAAGAAGATATCTTCATACCAGTTGTTTGCAGCAAATGGAACAATTATCAAAAACGTGACTTACAGTTAATGAAGAGCATTCAACTTTATTTTCCGAACCTTCGAAAATTTTGTCGGCTACTGGTACCAAAGAGCTTAAATTCTGATTAGAGCTTACTGACAAGCCCTGGCTTTCGCTGGTAACCAGATTGACTTGAGAACTGCTTCGATGACGTTATTGTTCGCCACTTCCTTCATTTCACGAATAAGCTGACTAGGGCGTCGATCTCCTAGGGTAGAACCTTTCAACAGGCGTTGCAGCTGTTTGTCTTCAGAATCCGAAAACGTATCGATGAGTCGAGTTTTCAAGGTGCTGTACTTATTGGATGTTGGCGGATTCGTTATCAAATCACTTACCTGTGCGAGTATTGTTGAGTCAATCGCACTTACGATACAGTCGTACTGATCTTGGTCAGCAGTGATATGCTTCATTCGGAACTGGGCTAACCAGATTGACACATTGGCCTTCCAGAATGGAGGTGCGACAAAATGGATTCTTCTGTACTCGTTGTTCTCATTCTCAAATCTTTGTTCGGGATTTATGTTCTGCGTAATTCGAGAATATGAAAAGATCGCGTCGGATGTAACCAATTTCGTAGTATTTTTAATGTAATTATTTATAATAATATTTTATAAATAAGGTTGAGTCGTTGATATCTAACTCCGAACTAACATTTTATTGGAAACGAAACTTTCAAGGTAAACAAGTTGTAACAGGTGTCAATAGGATCAACAACAAATAATAAAATTAACTGCAGCAACCGCTACAGGCTTATTAATTCAGAGGTTCCACGACTCATAAATTCTGTCCGAGGCTATACTCAGTCACTCGACATCATGCTCAAAGACGTTATTTCCAGAATCGGAATTCACACTTACAGTAGAGAAAATAGCATTTCTCACTCCCACGATGACTGGGAAATGGTGCTCAGTATTTAATTCGTTGTTAAAATGAACACTCAGCCAGTACCTATCGTGCAGGCTGAGCAAGAATATTTTCTCAACCTTCCGTAGGTACCATTGTGACAGGAATTAATAGTTGACGAATCCAAATCAATCTTTTGGTGACTCTTCAAGTGCCCTAAAGACAAGAACCTAGCTTCTTAGCTTTATAGAAATTGAGATATTGTTAACACATCTTGTAGGAACCAATCATTAACACCATAATAACCGCTATGTTAACTTCCTCAACCAATATATCAGCCACTAACAGTACCTGTGGGTTGTCTGCAAAATAGGAAAACATTTACCCGACTATTTAGAAAGGTATAGAAAAAATGGTTCGCGAGGATATAGGTCAGTCCATTGATTTCGCACCACGTGTGGCATTGGCAAGTAATAGTCGTGGAAGTTCGTAACAATGCCAAAAAAATAAGCGTTGAAAAACACGTAATGGGACGGACGTGGAGAAAACCGCACACTTCGAGTTTTTTTCCTCGCTCCCTTTTTCCGCGTTGAGGATATTCAATTTTGGCAACAATAAGAGGACATAAAAGGAACGACAGGGCATAATGTAAGTTGAGGGAAATCACCGCGCTAAGTGTTATAGTCATGGGATCCCGAGCCCCTCATGCCCCCCGCGCCTGCAGTAAAGGGCAGCAGTATTTTTCCACTACAACCCCTTAGTACACACATAAAGATTAGGGTTAGAGGAAGAGAAACACTGGGTGGTGGTGGAGAAAGATAAAGACACCAAGAGATTGCAAAGAGCGGGAAATAAGACGGACGGGGCCGCAGCCGCAGATGAGAACGAATCCCGTCTCTCAAAGGTTCCCACGTAAGGCCTCTCTTTGATGTCAAGGAGGAGGCTTCTTCGGGAATAGCTCTATGACGAAGTGAAGGGGTGAGGACGGTTGGATACCAATTTGTTCTCAACTTGCCAGCCCATATGCGGAGGGTCACATCGTAGGTGGTGAGAAAGAGCAATCAAAAGTACCCCCTCCACCCAAGCTGTTTGGCTAGGTACTAGTATGTATTCACATGCGCTGAATTGAAAAAATGAATTCCCTGTTTGTCTCATAGAATAATATCGAAAATTAAAATACAATCATTAAAGGAAAGTATAAGTACACAACAGACTTTGAAATCATGCACTTATAACAAACAAATAACAAACTTAACAACAAATAACATGTAAACCAATAAATAATGCGATACGGCATAGGAGTTTGTCCATCAGTCGGGGTGAAGCGAGGCGGCGAGTGAAATTGAATGAAAATTATGTCGAAAATGTGAGTCAGAAAATCATAATCTGATGCACAAATAGTTGAGTAACTAATATATATATATATATATATATATATATATATATATATATATATATATATATATATATATATATAACATTTTATGAAAAAAAATAAAACGAAATAACTATTTAATGTCCAATATGATCTGTTCTCTAATTCAATTCTATACGATCATATTCTATCCAATATCGCCGTAGACTTCTGAATGGAAGTCATGGAGAACATTGCAGCAAAATTTCACCACTAACAGCCGGTTTCCATCATCAAGAAGCTTCTTATAAAAACCACCTTTCCGGAGATACTTCATTTTAAACGCAGGCGAAGAACAGGACTCCCGAATAGTGGAGGGAAAACAACCCCAGATCACTCAGAGAACAGAGTGCGCTGAGGTCGTCATCCTGGTCACAGTATAAAATATTCAGACAGAGGAGGGGTGTCCTGTACCGAAATAATCAACGCAATACCCTCCTAGGGTATTCCCTCATCCCACCTGACAAAAAGATGGTCTACAACCGTGATCAAACAGATGATAAGGCAGGATTGACTCCAATGTCCCCAAGTTTCCCCTCCTTTTCTTTACAAAAAAAGCTCTCCATCTTTGCTTCGATTCTATAGGTTCAGTCGAAAAACCAGTCATACCTTCTAGCCAGGACCTTCAGGTTTTAAATCAGAAAACTTGTTGTCTGACAACCTTGACAGCCATGTGGCTGCATACGTCCATGACAATATTTCCGCTTCCATGGTTCAATGTGTTCGCAAAGATAGGCTCAGCTTTAGTTCCCAACACTTCAAATAATTGGGACAATTCATCAAAAAGCCTGAAGCTATTTTGAATTCTATGGGAGCTGGAAGATTGCTCTTAACACTATGGGCACTGGGTAACTGAGAAGTACCAACCACGCATATGACTAAAACCCGTTCAACGTAAACGTTTATTTTATTTTTTGTTTCACCAACACTCTTTAGTTTCAGAATACCGCAAAATGGATTTCTATTGAGAACATTTCTAAAAAAAAAATATTTTGAAATTATTGGATCCAGTGCGATAGCTTTATTTTCTAAAATTCTCTAATAAATAAAAAATATTAAAAAACCCGTAAATCGCAATTATCTCAATCTACCTTCGAGATTTCATATTCCGCTACTTTTTACCCATATTTTCGAAATCAGCGTTGAGTTTCCTGAAAGAAAACTAAACATATAAGGACCATGCCACCGCCTCTACATGAAAGATTTAGAAATGATATCTTGAAAGTTTTAGGGATTTCACGCTGATTTAGAAAATATGGTCAAAAGTTGAAATCGATTAGAGTAAATAAATATGGGTTTTCTAGGGCGAAAACGGGACTTTCTTGGAGAAAAAACTTCTAAAATGACGTACGTTATAATATGATTACGATGGCGTCATTTTAGTTACGATAAATATGGAGTTTTCGTCCGTTGAAAGCTCTGACAATCAAGGTTATAATGTGTAATCCATTGTCCTATACTAAAAGCAATTAATTGCGATACATTCTAGAGTTGATAGAACCCTATTTGACTTCAAAGTATTTCCCATTAATTGACAAGAAACGCTTTCGCCGGAACACTCGAAGGGCCGTTGTAAACAGTTAGTTGTGCGCTCAGGCTAATCGCTAAGCTTGCATTAAAAGATGATCCGATTTCATTAGGTGCTGTGGAGGACGGTGTGGTAATTAGGTTGAAATCGATTAGAGTAAATAAATATGGGTTTTCTAGGGCGAAAACGGGACTTTCTTGGAGAAAAAACTTCTAAAATGACGTACGTTATAATATGATTACGATGGCGTCATTTTAGTTACGATAAATATGGAGTTTTCGTCCGTTGAAAGCTCTGACAATCAAGGTTATAATGTGTAATCCATTGTCCTATACTAAAAGCAATTAATTGCGATACATTCTAGAGTTGATAGAACCCTATTTGACTTCAAAGTATTTCCCATTAATTGACAAGAAACGCTTTCGCCGGAACACTCGAAGGGCCGTTGTAAACAGTTAGTTGTGCGCTCAGGCTAATCGCTAAGCTTGCAAAAGATGATCCGATTTCATTAGGTGCTGTGGAGGACGGTGTGGTAATTAGGTTGAAATCGATTAGAGTAAATAAATATGGGTTTTCTAGGGCGAAAACGGGACTTTCTTGGAGAAAAAACTTCTAAAATGACGTACGTTATAATATGATTACGATGGCGTCATTTTAGTTACGATAAATATGGAGTTTTCGTCCGTTGAAAGCTCTGACAATCAAGGTTATAATGTGTAATCCATTGTCCTATACTAAAAGCAATTAATTGCGATACATTCTAGAGTTGATAGAACCCTATTTGACTTCAAAGTATTTCCCATTAATTGACAAGAAACGCTTTCGCCGGAACACTCGAAGGGCCGTTGTAAACAGTTAGTTGTGCGCTCAGGCTAATCGCTAAGCTTGCATTAAAAGATGATCCGATTTCATTAGATGCTGTGGAGGACGGTGTGGTAATTAGGGGAGGCCTTCCGCGTCACACTACCCCTCGCCAGTAACTGCTCACCCTCTACCACCCCGCTCACCCACTCACATCAACCCACCAACACCCAACGGTACCCTCAGCACAACTTCATCCATGTGACCGGAGCACGCAACTGCTTGTTTAATAGCTGTTTCAGTATACAGTGATTTAGCCCTCGTGTTACCCATGCCCTTTGGGAAAGCCTTGAGATTAACTGGAAATGACGGCAGGACCGACCATCATCTCACTAACGCATCATACTACTGACTGATACCTCACTTCACGGTCATTTAAAATGTAGAAGGGCTTAGTATTCATGTAATCAAGTGAAAGTTCCTTCTAGGAATCGATTTTACGACTAAAACTTTCTACTGGAGATTTTTCCTACAAAGCTTCGTTTTCGAGTTTTCCATTTTATGACTTTGAAACGTAAATAAATTCATTGAGTACACAGCAAAAATATGCTGCAAATTTTTGCACAAAGGTTTGTTACTTCTCTATTAGATACCCTTTCTAGGTTGACCAAGTCTATATTAACTATTAAACGTGGTCTTTGTTTCATTATTAACATGTATTCGCATAGACGAATGCATCTAACCAGGAGTAGTTACTAGAATTAAATAAAACACCACACTTTACTAGTATATCTGTTCACACCAAGAACTGATATCCAAGTATTAGTGTACATTCAAATCCTAGTATGTTGACACAGACGTAGGCACCGAAAATGAAATAAAATGAAACGCCCACCTTCATTTCACTAGTCCATCTATAGCATTTACAAGTCAAATTAACCTTTTTACAAGTCAAATTAACCTTTTTACAAGTCAACTTTTTACAAGTCAAATTAACCTTTTTGCAAGTCAATTTAACCTTTTTCAAATCAAAATAACCCTTTTACAAATCAAAATAACCCTTTTACAAATCAAAATAACAATCTTGAGCAATGCGCGAAAATCGTTGAAGTGCAAAGAAATAGGAGTACGGGTTTAACTGGCATTCCTTTTTCATTAATTTCTACACCAGTATCAATTCTCAGTGTGTGATCTTCATGAATACCTATCCCAGTATTCCTTCTCACTGTGATCTTCAAGTAATTTTCATATCGCTCAACCTACTTTCGGAACTCTATATATCGATTGACCTCATTGCCTTCCTACCTCATTTTTTTGTTGGAAAATTTTGATGAATTTTTGGTTCGAAATTTGATATTTTTGTTGATTGAGTTTTTGATGGAACATTTTGATATATTTTTTGTTGGAAAATTGATATTTTTTAATTATTTATTATTACACCTACTTTGTCGTATTCAATGTATTCAGTTTCTTTTCTTTGCCCTTCAACGATTTTTGCTCATTGCTCAAAGAGGGTTAATTTGATTTGTAAAAAGGTTATTTTGATTTATAAAAGGGTTATTTTGATTTGTAAAAGGGTTATTTTGGTTTGTAAAAGGGTTATTTTGATTTGTAAAAAGGTTAATTTGACTTGTAAAAAGGTTAAATTGACTTGTAAAAACGTTAATTTGACTTGTAAAAAGGTTAATTTGACTTGTAAATGCTATATATGCCTAACGTATATCGTTCATGAAATGGTTTTTAATTTAAAGATTGAAATTATGCACGCAGTACATAGCTGGTTC
This sequence comes from Adelphocoris suturalis, assembly GCA_030762985.1. Classification (NCBI taxonomy): domain Eukaryota; kingdom Metazoa; phylum Arthropoda; class Insecta; order Hemiptera; family Miridae; genus Adelphocoris; species Adelphocoris suturalis. Next base: position 63,011,540 of record CM061045.1, on the reverse strand, counting down.
AAAAAAGAGAAAATTATATTAATTTGTATGCTACGAACATGAACTCTACTATACTTATTGTTGTGTATAGTAGTAGTCTCCCCTAGTATACAGATCACATTATATAGTCTTTGAATTGTGCAGGTAGGCGTCGAAATCGTTGTGAACGTCATGAACCGAGCTCAGTATTTTCACTGAAGGATTTATTGTGGGATTCATTGAATCTGGAGGTTGTTCGGTGATGTTTGGTTGCAGTTCAGATGGTTGTGAGTCGAGTGGTTGTGTAGATGTAGGTTCTGATGGCGGTGATTGAATGGGATCAGGAATAATATCTTCAGGCGTTTTTCCACTTGAAGTTGTTTCCGTTTGAATCATCGTTGCATTTCTTGATCTAGGTGTGTCATATACAAATGTTGGTCCCAAAGTTACTGTTCCAGGTTTTGGTACAAGTGTTGTTCGCAACTAGTTTAGATGCCGTTTCGGCGAACGTCCTGAAGTGTCTAGAGAAACCAAATAGTGTCGGTGTTCTGAATTCTTTCTAATTTTCCTTAATTGTCAAACTTGTTCATTTTTATTAGAAAATCTGACTTGCACCATCTCACCCACTTGAAAAAACCGACCAGGAGGTGTCACTTTTTTTTTCGAAAACCGCAGGGATTTTTTGAAAGATTTCGTCGAGTGACTTGAATGGTTAAATTTGAGCAATATATGTTTGATTCATACCAGCATCCACTTTTCGCAACTCGATCTCCAACCCCTGATCCATTGGTAACTTAGGAGTGCATCATGTTCTGTTGGAACTATGCGTAGTTCACCTATCATCATGTGTTCTTTGTATGAAATATCTACAGTCACCTTCCCTTCAGGTTTTATGATGTTTCCCGAATAGGATTGAAATGCTAGGTTTGAAAGTTGTAATGAAATATGCAAATGTGAATGTTCAAATTTGTTTTTTGAAGTAGGTAGTGAACATTTTGCACCACTATCTATTTCGAAGCGTTGAGGTTTTCCATTAATATTGACCGAAATGATGCATTTATTTGAATCGTGTCTTATTTCAAACAAATCAACATCTCCTGATTGATTGACATATCGAACTTGTTTACTTCATAGTCAGTAGAATCATTGTCAGCAAATGTTTGAAGGAAATTTGTTGAATTAGCATTGTTAGCTTTCTCTCTATTCGCCATCAATGTTATATGATTCACACAATTCACACAAACTCGTGATATATGACCTAGTTTTGAACAATGATCACTAGGGCTCGGATCAACATGCAAAAATATGAGGCCAAACATGCACTGAAAATGCCAAAACATGCAAAAACATGTATTTTTAAAATAGTTCAAAGAAGACTTACTTTTTCGCCATGAATGCTTGTGAAACCCCCTCTTTACCGAATATGTACGTAAAATGTTAAGAGTAGCTATTTGAACGAAAAAAATCTTGAAAAAGTAGTTGATGAAATTTATTGATAAATAAACGAATTTTAAAATTGAAATTTTTTATATTATGCGTATATAAATAAATGTACTATAATCAATTGCTGTTCATCAAGCAAAGGGATGGGTTGTAAGGAAAGAACAGTGATTCACAAATTAGTATACTAGTTTTAGGTTTTATTGTCAAATTATACAAACATTAATAACGTGCTGAAAGATTTAAAAAAAATGTTCGCATTATATTTACAGGTGCATTATTCTTCTGGCTCACTCCGATCAACTTGCTGATCGAAATTTTAATTTACAACTAATACCTTCTCTAGGATGCCAACCTTGAAATTACGCCTGTTCTCACTTAACAATGTCTTTAGTGTAGAAACTGACCTCTCTATATCCCAGGAGACAATGGGTAGAAATCGGTAATTTTCAACCTCTTCAGCCGAAAAATTTTCCGTCAATTCGCATTCCAGACAGCCTGGTTTCCTGCATTCTTTTGCATTTGAATCTTGAGTGAGACCAATCACCCCGTTTCGGTTTGAAAAATTCTATAGAAAACAAAATACCACTAGTTTTAGTTAGTTATAAAAAATAAAAAAAAAGTTTAGTTTGTACCTAAAAATTTGCTAAAAAATCCATTTTTTGTCAATTTTTTTAAATTGCTGGGAAAAACATGAAACATGCGCAAAACATGCAAAAATCTGGAAAAAACCTAAAACATACAAAACATGCACAATAAATTTTGTTTTTTTGGGGTTGCAAATGGTCTGAAAACACTCGAAACGAACTACTATGAAGGTTTAGGGCATCAGAAAAAAACATGCAAAACATGCAAAATCCGAGCCTTAATGATCACACTTCAATTTCGATTTGTTTGTTCGGCAGTTGGAAGCAGTGTGATTGTCTTTACCACATTTTAAATTAAAATGTTTTATTACTAAAGTTTCAAAGTCAATATGTCGTTGACGTAACGAGGTTTTCGAGGATACGTGGTTGAGGAACGGCTGTGAGATCTTTGGCGTTAATGGGGACGTCTGGATACACATGACACTTAGTTAATTTCAGAAGTATTGAATTTCGCATGACACGAGCCTTTGCATTCAGCTTGTTCTTTACTCTCGATTTTTGATGCTTCAAGAGCAATAGCTTGTGTCAAAATATCATCGAACTTAGTTCCGGCTGACTGTAAAAATTTTTACCTGAGCCAATCGTCTTTTAGACATCTCATGAACTGTGTTCTTAAGAATACGTAGGCGATTGAAACAAACATCTAAAATGTGCATTAAACTGAGAATTCGCAATCAGATAGATCTCGTCTTAAAACAGCTGCAAATTAATTCTGAAATTGATGATTATCTTTTTGGCAGATATCAAGAAAGTAATGCTGAGAAACAACTACACCCTTTTTGGCATTAACATTATCTTAAATTTATTAGTAAGAGTTATTCATTCTAGACATTCCAATAGTTTTTGCGAACCTAAGAATACCACTAAGCCTAACCTATTGTAATATTCTCTTCCTATCGACACGCATAAAAGTTGTGCGATTGTCTTGATACCAGTCAAAGCGTTCTAGATAGCTCGTGAATGTTTCACGTTTTCCATCAAAATTTTCAAACGGTGTTAACTTAAACATACTATCTTAAATAGGTAAATGGCCTCCAGTGCCATTCATGAGTAAGCTTGAAGCTATTGCCTGCACTTGAGATTTAAGTAAAGTGGGAACTTGACTCATAAGTTCTCTTTGTTGTTCTTTGAACATTTCGATGAGAGCAGTGAATTGATTTCGTTCCATCGCACGTAATGGTTGAGGAAGAATGTAGTGCAGACTTTTCTTACGTATTAATCGATTTTACCAATCGTCGCCAACTGAAATGACCTTTAATTTATAGATTGAAATTATGCATGCGTATTCCCGTGAATTCAGAAAAGTAAAAAAGTATATGTGTACTTACATGCTGTAACTAGGAACATGAATTAATCGGAAATATTGTTGCGTATAGTAGTGGAGTCATTACAGTCTCCCCCACTAGATGGATCAAATTATATAGTCTTTGAGTCTTTTTATAAGCAAGCGACAGCAGTTGCATTTGCTGTACGATGCATGTGGTCCCGAGTTGTTGGTGCTAAAGTCCATGATTCCACATAGGTCTTCCCAAATTATATTCAACCACGCTAGTATGGTATGGATGTTATTTTAATACGAAACAACTGTGTGTTTATCGAGAAAAGTTAGCAACAATGAAGCTAATGAATTTGATGTTCCTACTTTTATGATGTAAGCAAATACACTTTTATTTTGCTAATTTTCCTTATGACTGGTAATTGTGGTTTTTTTTTTTTTTTTTTTTTTTTTTTTTTTTTTTTTTGTAAACTAATTAAATTATTGTTACCTAGTTTGTTGACTAACAAACACGAAGCATTTGATAAATTTGCCAGAAATATACATATTATAGTTGTTGCGTCGTCGAGTCGATCAAGTGATCTAATAAAAATAGTGAAATTCCACAAATTTATTATCTGATCAAGTATAACAAAATGGACCGGAGAAGGAACTGTATTGTTGCAGTTTATAGGAAGAAGTAAGTCTTAACGAATTTGAATTCTATCAAAATGACGGAATTTATGACTAACGACAAAAATAATTGAAATCACAAATTGAATAGTAAAAAAAAAAAAATAATAATAATAATAATAAAATAAAAAAATAAATAAATAAATTTACAAAAAATCTTTCTTTTAATATATCCATGACAAATATTACGGCACTGACATGTTTTGTTTGTGTTTGCGAAATGTCATGGTCTCCTAAATGAGTACTCTCGTATGTGTCCTGTGTGCAGGGCCTATAGGTGACTAATTTTACGAAGTCTATTATGGTACATTATCTAAATACAGGGTGGCCCACGGGAACCTGACGGTTTTTAAATGAGTAGTACACATTTGTTTTTCAACACAAAAAAAATTTTTTTTTATATTTTCAGGAATCAAACCTTAAAAATAACATCTGTCATGTGATAACCGTCTTTGCTCGTAACATGTTGCAAGTCTGTTTATAAACTCTTGGTGTACGCGCTCCAATGAGGGTGTGTCAATCGCGTGGACTTGTGCTCGAATCGCTTCCTTGAGCTTGCCTAACGTTCTCGGTTTGTTTTCGTAGACCCGAGATTTGAGGAAACCCCATAGGAAAAAGCCAGAGTTTGTCAAATCAGACGACCTCGGAGGCCAGGGCAAGTTCCCAAACCGTCAGATCAAGCGCTCTGGGAACATTTTGCGCAATTTTTCCATCGTTACTTTAGCTGTGTGAGTCGTAGTTTAGAGTCGTAGTCTGCGTAACTCAGATCTCAGGAAGATGTTTATCATCTCAACATGACGGGCTGCAGTCACAGTCACTGTGTTGCCGTTTTCCTCAAAAAGTATGAACCAATCACACTTTTTGTATACTGCACACCAAACCGTAACTTTCGGACTGTGTAAGGGCCGTTCATGAAGTTGCTGAGGGTTTTCACTGGCATAATAACGACAATTTTGCCGATTGACAAAACCGTTCTAATGGAAATGAGCAGCATCTTTGTTAACTTCAAGCATTGAGAGCATAGACAAACAAAAATCATTGCGTTGTGGAAAGTCAGTTGGTTTCAGCTGCTGGACAATAGGCAATTTGTATGGGTGGAATCTGAGGTCATGTATGACAGTACGGCGAACTGTAGAACGACTTACTCTTGATGCTTGAGCTTGTATTCGCACTGAGCGGCGTGGACTTGTTAGCAATGCCTGCCTCACCCTCTCCACACATTCAGGGGTCCGTGCCGTGCGAGTAGGTCCTGGTGGCTTCTTTTTCATCACATTTCCAGTTGTTCGAAGGTCGTTGACCCACTTCAGAATCGTGTTACGGCTTTGGACAGCTCCATGACGGCCAATATTAAATTCACGCCGACAAAGTCTCTGCGTTACCACCACTCATTCACCATTTTTGATAAAAGCTTCGAACGCGAACATGCGATGCCTCACACCTCACTCAGTCATGTAGTACACTAAAAGGCACATCCCCACGGTTCGAACGGGACCCTTCCGATGACGCCACTCCACCTACCTGCCGAGTAATACCCATTCGAAAAACGTCAGGTTCCTATATCCTACCGACCAGAAAATTAAATAAAACTATGTACTAGTCCTGCTGCATTTGATGGTACATCAGTATAAGGATATCATTCTACATATGGTCTGCCTCAATCCTGGAAGTTCTGGTTGTCAGTTGCAATATGGACATGGATCAGACCTAGCCGACTAAGATTAATAAGTATGAGAGGAATGACCTGAGGCATGCGAAGTCAAAGCTAAAAGCGTGGGGGCAAATAAAACGAAGGTCAAAGTTACGACGGTGTCATGGTGCATATTGTGGTGTGAGTAATGTTCTATTGAGTTTATTGGGTCGAGGAAGTAAGCAGGAGTGCTACGTGGTACCACCACCTACGTTCTTTAAGGCCCTTCCCTTTGCAGGTGATCATTCTATAAGGACACTTTCCTTCATCCCCCCTACCACTTTCACCACTTCTTGAAACCCAAGGGTCGACGTCAGGTAAACCTGGCCGGAGTGGAGTAATTGAGGTGGATATGCACCCCGAGCATCCTGTGTTCGCGTAGGGATAGATGCTAAACACATATGACCCAGCCGTTTTCAACAAATATTCAATTTTGTATTTAGAAGCGGATACTCCATACTTGCACTCTGGGGATCCAGAAGCGGACGATATATTCAGAGAATCTAGTTTATATTCACTCAAATTTGGGGATGTGATTTGGTGCTTTCCTTGATAAATGCTTTAGCCCTCTGAAAGGTGAATTACCTGGAAGGGAAAGTTTCCACCCTTGACGTCTGGCAAGTATCTAGGCGCTACTTGGCCCGAACTTTCTTTCACTCCCGTCTTATTTAGCATATATGTAATTACTATATTTCTTGTATATACAACAAATATGTAGTGGGGGAGCAGGTCTTTGCTAATTCTAAAATTCCGGATATCCCCATGGTCTTTTGAGAGCCAAATAAATTATCGAATTTCAACTTGATGTAGTAAATAAAGTTCTAAATGTTTGAAAATCGATTTTTCTCCATTAGTGATCCGCCCCTCCGTTAATGCGATTGCTCTGATAAATCAAGATGTTTCATTGGTGTTTACATAACAAGTTTTCCAGTACAGAGAACGAGGTTCGAAGATTGGTATTCATCGAATTCCCTGGAGCTGATTAGCAAAACTACAGTCTTGAAGGTTTATCCAGAGGATTTTATTACGCCAGACACGGCTCTCATTTCCTTCCGCTACCAGAAGAATGTATCTACCGATAAACTGAAAGCGAATCGAAAACAATAAACGCCTTCCAGAGATGTTTGGAGGAGTCCATAGAACCCTGCCTGAGAACGTCGCTACACTTTTCCCCAGTTGATCGTTTTCGCTCTTCCCTTTTACCCAAAGGGTGAAATAAATAGGCACTCGATTTCCTGCTGTGTTATCCTCGTCTATCCTCTTTTTAGACACGAATTCCAGCCTCGGCCGAAACACATTTTCGCGCCACCTTATTGTCTTTCACGGACCTGGGCCTGAGAGCCAAACGCTTGATTGAAGCGTAAATACGAGTATCAACCTTTGGAAACGGTGTTGATTGAATCTTTTTTTTTTTTTTTTTTTTTTTTTTTTTTTTTTTTTTTTTTTTTTCACCCTTTGCGTGTACCTACTTCGTTTTAATTTTTCTTCCGTACGATGCTTCACAAAGGTGAGTTCCGCTTTACATCCCAAATTCAGTGGCAACAGTAGCCCTCAAAGGGAGGAAACACTTTAGAAATAATTTTTTCACTACTTCGTAATTATTCCGTCACATTTAGTTAGCTTTATGATTTTTTTCTTTCTTCAAGTATCGTTCCAGCGTTATATTATCACCAAAATATTTTTAAAAAATTAGATTTCATGTGACACCGAATATTACATGATGATTTAATCAAATTACCTAGAGTGCTTTTTCTGAGTGAGAAATCGTAATGAGAAACACTTTTAACACCATGAAAACTTTCTTATATTCGAAAAGCTCTTTTTTTCTAACTACCAGCTCTTTAATTACAGTACTGTGAAGATTGCACATTCGTTATTTGATAGAGTGGGAAAAATTATTTTATATAGGTACTATAAATTTTATCTAGTTTGGTAACAACGATGTCTGTTTGAAAATATGTAATAATTTTCGTCTTTTTCTAAAATAGAACTGTAGTATTTAAACCAGTGATTTGTATCTTTATTTTACACCTCATTCAATTACTTACTCTAACAAATACCAGCCGGAGGTCGGATTAGTTATCCGATGAATATCTGTTAAATGTAAGAAATATATTAGTCTTCAAATTTCCTCATATCAATAATATCTCAAGATCCACCATACTGCATCAAATGAAATTGAATGACTGGTAAACGTAACAACGGACTGTGGTTGATATCCGTTACCTATGTTGGATATTTTTGGCTTATTATTTGCAGTATAATTAACCTTTGAAATTGACCACGAAAAAAATGTTCCCCCACCTCCCACCCCTTAAAGTTTATTCGTTTACTTTTCAAGATATGAAGATTCCAAGAATCGAAAAAAAAAAAAAAAAAAAAAAAAAAAAATCGTCCATCCCCACAGAAACGAACTATATTCCCAGTCAAAACCTCTAAAATCGAAGTTCGGTGAAAAGTTTTGTTTTCAAAAGAAATTCTTTTTCAGCACCAGAATAAACATGTGTCACTTAGAGGGGTTCTTCTAGTTTAAAAAGTGGTCTAATTTCTATAATTTATAAAATTTATTTCCCATATAAATAATGTAATGAATTAAATAAATTATATATATATATATATATATATATATATATATAGCCACTTTTCAACACGGCGAACAAATCGTGTCACTGCGCGATAACGCTGGTACTAATGCTCGAATTCACAAAAATTTTATTTTTATTTAACACCCCGAAAATTCTTTATTTCGCTCCGATATGATCTTTTTCAAAGCTCTCAAAATTTTCGAGTTATTCAGTGATGAAGGGCCGGATCGTCAGTTCTGTCACTGTCCCCAGGACACAAAGGTGAACTGCACTTTAAAATATTTACTTTGAGCACTGAACTTCTGAATGTTTCTGATATACCGATAATATATTACATATGCCCTCTCTTAAATACAACAGAAAGTGGGCGAGGACTATTTTTTCCCCAATTTATATTAGGCTCGGAAGTGTTGTCACCCAAACGTTGAATTCAGGGGCAGCCCCTTTTTGGCGGCGCGTGTGGCGGTTCGGGAAATATCCGGAAGAGCGCCCTGCTGCTATCAACATCTTCAGTTGAATTTGAAGTTCCATCGAAAAATGCCGTAGGTAAGTCCAACTGCAGATTTTTCTCGTAATCAGGGTATAATAAACGCAAAACCGTTGCGTACCTTTATTGTTCATCATTCCTGTCACTTGTTTTTTTCCATATTTAAGCATTACAAAAAAACGTTTTAAGCAGGGGAGGTAGTATTTCCATGGAGCACGAATTCAACCAGCGACTCAGAACAGTTGTAAAAACCAATATGGCTGCCAACTGAACAGTAATGTGCGAAAACGTCATTCCTGTCACGGTCAGTTCTGTCACGTGACAGGACCTGACAGTGTGTGACAGGAATGACGATTTTTATTCAGTTCTCTCGTTCATTCTTTTTGCTCCTTTTAACAAACATTATGAGCTTCGCAACTTTTAAATCCTCTGTAGAATTCATATTTCCAATACAAAATTAATTTCAAAATGGGGTTTCCGTTTTTTAGCCTTTTTTTTTTACGGGTTATTGAAATCTGTAACGACTGTTCGGAAACGTGCTTTTAGCGAATTTTCTTAGAAAATGATGCTATTGGAATGACTCCGAAAATTTTAAAATAAAAATGTTCTTCATCAAAATCTGTTTTGAGGCATTTGAAATGATTCCTGAATTTCAACACTTTTTTATTTTTATATAAATGTACATATGTGTCATTCCAGACGATAAGTCTAGATGGGATTGAGATAAAAACCTTGTTCTTCCACCAAAAATTAAGCATTCCAAAAGGAAGGATGAATTTGTTGGACAACACTTTTTGAAAACAGTAAATTGGTCAAATTTCAAAAAATGTACTAAAAAATCACAAAAATTACAGAACCGGCTAAAAATGGTTAAATTTTTATTTTTTTAGCAGAATATTACTAAAAAAAGTTTATCAACCATGACCAAGGTCATTTAAAAATTGAAGCTCAAACTTTTGCTGAAAATTGTACTCAAATTTCATCATAAAGTGTGCTAAAAAGTCGATAAAAATTTTAAAAAATCTAAAAACTCAAAATCTTAGTATACAAGATTATTTTTTACAACAAGTTTTTTCACAATAAAATTAATTGGTAACAATTTCTTTGCGCACAAACTTCTCAAATTACAGCTTAATTTAACTGAAGTGTAATACGATAATTATGGGAAATTCGCTCATATGATCATGCTGGAAGACTGGAACTTTTTTTTCTGTTAGTAACCCATGTTCTACTTCAGTTCTTTGATATTAGGTATGGATATATAATTGGGCATTACATATTTTCCAGGTTTTCCTTTTTCTGCGCATCTTAATTCTCGTTTTTACAATTTTCAGTCTTCAGAATGGCCCCTCAGAAGAAGAAAGAAACAGCAGAAAAAATAAGAAGAAGAAGCGAAAAAAGATGTTTCCCCTTTGTTTTACTGGACAATGACACATTTTTGTTGGTTCTTTATACTCAGTAAAGTGTTCTATTTTTGATCTACCTATTAGGTGAGAATTTTTAAATGTTAAACAAATTTGCTATCCTGTAATTTTTCTTGTCTATTTTTGATATTTTTGCGTTTTGTTCCTTTTTATAGTTCAGTTTCCTACATATTTCTCAGTAAATCTCTTTATAAATCTTGTTCCTAGGTAACTTATTTATATTTCTGCAAGAGAATAGATTCAGACTGATCTCTACAGTTGGTCGCATCTACTGTCCTTCCTATATGACTGAACTTCTCTTCGTCGTCAATAGTTGAAATATTTCAAGTGTTCTAAAGAATTTTGTAATAAATAAAATATTTTCTACGAACCTCCCGTGTACTTTGATCTCCTTTCAGGTCTTATTGTATGTGAATGCATACATTAAATTATGCTGGACACCCTCTTTAGTTCAGATCCGGTCATTTCTGTCACATGTTATTCAGTTCTGTCACGCTGCATAAAACACTCATAAGTATTCTATAAAATGAAATTTCAAATGATCCCCTATCACATCTTCTTCCAAAAGATCTTCTTTTGTAGCTACCGTCTTTGAATGAAATGTCATCTTCTTTAATTGTACTCTATATGTAATATAAGATATGTGAGAATGAAATTGACCATCAAAACCGTAAAAAACTGAAAAATTCTTTAATTCAAAAATTATGCTCAGCAGACATTGCCGCAAGTAATACCAGACTTCAGCGAAAAACCAACAACGAGAACTTCAGAGTGACTTCATCATCAAATACAGGCGTGACAGGACTGACACTTCGCAACAACTTTTAGAGCTTCTACTTGGAGAAAAAAATTGAAAAACTCAAAATTCAGCTCGGCCGTTTTAGGGATGGGTTCCCAAACGTTTTCTTGAACGAAAAAAAGTTTTTCCAGCGGATTTTAATTACATCGGTTTGAAAAAATTTTCTTGAGTCAATTTGTCCGCCGTGTTGAAAAGTGGCCATATATATATATATATATATATATATATATATATATATATATATATATATATATATATATATATATATATATATATCATTTAATTAGTTTTAATTTAATTTTGTGCAACTTAGGGCAGCATTTACTTCCTAAATATGCTTGCCACATGATTGATCTAACTTTCAGAATTCAAATTATGATTCGAACGTTTTCGAGTCAAAACAAACCGCCTAGTAAAGTTCCAGTCTTGCAGAATGATCGTATGTAGCAAGTTTTCGTAAATTACACTGCGAAAAAAAAAAAAAAAAAAAAAAAAAAAGATCAAAGTCGTGCCCCCGCAAATCTGGTGTTGATCCTGAGTGTTATCGAGGGTGCTGAATCCGAACCCGAAGCCCGTTTGTCAAGTATACATAAAATTTTTGAGGTTCGGCACCTGAATTTTTATTTTTAAAAATCACTAAAATTCCTTCGTGTCTTTTACTTAAAAACTGCCAATAAAGAGGTTTGTTGTCGATTTTCGAGGATTTTTGTACAGTTTTTCGAAATTTTTTGTGCAAATTAAACCACTTGGCGACCTGAAAAAAATTACGCTATTACTTGGAGAAATCATGCGTCGAATGAGGTAAACACCAGCTCTGAGTGTGGAATAATTGGCGATTGTTTTCAACTTTTGACCCGGAGGGTCAAAAATATCATATTTTTAATTTTTCAGATTTTTAAAAATCAAATTGTACCGTCCTTATAGGAAATATAATGCTGATCACCTACACAAAAAATGATGGTCTAAAACTCCGCAGTGTTACCATATCTTATGACGTCACATTGTTTTGAAATTTGAGCATTTGGAGGGTAGAAAAACTTATCCACCAATTTATGGCAAAAAAATCGTTCTAAGTAATATTCAGCTGTTCAAAATAGTTTATGGATAGCCGCAAGCCGTGTGGGCCTTGGTGGAGCATTAGCTATGTAGTGGCATTATGTTTGGGCTCAATCCAACTTTGGATCGATTTTTCTTTCCTAGTCGGTATTTTTGTACAATTGTCAGTAAATGGAGCCCTCAATTTTCCCATTTTCGTAACCTAAATTAAATATGTATTAGTTGATTATTTTGAATATACAAGTGACAATATAAGGTTTCAACTAAGACTCGTAACAGAAAAACTATTCGTATAGAGACAAGTACCCATCACGAGCATGGCGGGGTTGTTTTCCAGCTGGTTTCACATTATAAAATCGTTTCTGTTCAACAACAGAGAAGTTAAAAACGCTCATTTCATCTAACAGTACGGTAGTGAAAAGGCCAGAAAGAAATTACAGAATCACAAAGCTTGGATGAGCGGCTTTGTATCCCTTTCGTTTCATCATTTTGAATTTCATTCAATCGACAACAATGACACCGCGAGTCGTCGGAAAAAGAACTTTCCATGACAGCTAGATGAAAACCGGCGTAACCAAAATTTTTTGACGCATCCAGCATAAATCTACATTAATCCCTACCCATGTTTGGTTACCCGATTTTTGGATTTCCTCTGGAAACGTAGAGATTTGTATGTACCTATTTAGCTCTTATACGATGGGATTCCCACGCTTTTACTGTTCACCAACCTACTTTCCGCTCGTGCCCTCCTACATAACTTTACATTTCATGGGGGAAGGTAGGAGTGGTACTCTATAGTAGTAGTAGTAGTAGTAGTAGTAGTAGTAGTAGAGCAGTATAGAGAATATACAGTAGATATATATATATATATATATATATATATATATATATAATATATATATATATATATATATATATACATATATATAACAATTTTTTTTTTAATTTGAGAACTTTGAGCACAAAGAAATTGGTAAAACTATCAATTTGATGGCTAAGAACTCGTTCTAAATAATACTCTACGATTCTAAAATTATGGTGAATTTTTAGCAAATTATTGCAGAAGATTAAGTTATTGAAAATGGTAAAAAAAAAGAAAATTCCTCTAGGAAATCCGTTTTTAGGGATTATAAAACGATTCTTGGGTTGTATGTTTATTCATATAGATAATTGAATAAGTACATAGATTTATTTAACCCTAGGACGTCACACTGGAATCGATTCTGCTCTGCAAATTTTTTACCTAACATTTCCCACCCAAATGAAGCCCGCGTAAATCACGTGAGTACTCCTTCTAATGTGAATTAGCTGGATTTCCGGCTAGTTGGGTTCAAGATTTCGAAGGTGAAGGTTGAGAAGTGTCTCTGGGATGTTTTTGATCTCAATGTTACCTCGTGAAGTGAAGACCATTTCCTGGTGGAGCAGACGACCCCAGTGTTATTTACGAATTTCCCACAAGGTGAGTCAAAATTGTTGAGCAGTTCTATTTTTCCTTGTAACTTCTTTGGGTTGAAACATGACAAACTACAATGGCACGCTAACTTGGCTGCTAAAGTATTGGTTTGCCTTTTTGCCTGTTTTGAGCTTCCTCAGTCAGATTCATTGAATTAAGACCTTCATGTGTATCATTTGAATTCAATTATTCGATTTCAATTCAAATAGGCAAGTATCTTATACTATAAATTGAATTTTCCTGTTCTCATTTTTTATTTCACAGTTTCTTCCTATAAAAATATTCCATATTCATCTCACTCATTTCCGTCCACCAGCATCAAAAAAAATTTTTTTCCTCTTACCGTCCAAATACGCAGGTGATACAATAAGTCCTCATAACTCGGTATCAGTTTGATAATCAAAACCGTGAATAACAGATTTCGAGCTTCCCTATAAAAGCATTTGTTGTCGCTTTCGCATTCTAAGAGCCATCTTCTCATCTCAGAGGGGATATTGATTTCAATATTTTGGCGTGAGTATTTGAATGTTTTATATTTATATAGGATGAATTCATTGATAAACTCTCCCGCAAGATCAGTAGAAAATTCGAAGTCGTGTCTGCACCATAGTTTTGTTAAAAGTTCGTTTATTGAAAATCATAACGGAATAGTTTATGATATAAATATTAGTGATCATGATTTGGTTTCTATCTTTCCTGTCACTGATTAGAGATTTTTAGGTACGAAATAATTTTCCACGAATAAAATCAATTTTCATCAACTAAAAAAAAAAAAAAAAAAAAACAGAGACGAAAAAGTAAACAAGTGAAGCAGCAACCACAAAATAATACTATCAAATACCAATTTCCAAAGTATATAAACTTGCTAAGTGCGATTAATAAAAGGCAAAAAACCTGTATTATTTTTCTTTTGTAATGTACGCAAATGGTGATTCTAAGGTAATGTGGGACACAGTTAACGATGAAACTAACTGGATGAGTAGAGACAAGGAGTTGTTCAAAGTCTGCTATGAATCTGGAGTGATTATGACAGATGAATAAGATATTGCCCAGTCTTTTAATGTTCACTTTACTAACGTGATAGGAAGGAACATTCGCAAGGGTATTGTAAATCCGAGAAAGTGTGTTATGCATCTACGAAATCTCCAGGCGGTTGTCTTTCCTGTCACCAGTAAGCGAGTCTAAAACTATTGACTTTACTAAAGGACTTTGAACTTATTACTAATATAATTCTCAGAAAATAAATACAGTTCGTTAGTGCTCCTCTGTCGTAGATCTTTCATTTTTTATTTGCAAAAAGTCGATACTCCGCACATCTTAAGAAAACTGTTATTGTACCTCTTCACAACAGCGGTGATAGCAAAAGTATGAGCAATTATAGATCAATAGTTTCAACTCTTTCTGTTTCAAAACATTTTGAACAATGTATCAAATATAGGTTTCTTTCTATACACTGCCCACCACCTGGAAGGCCTATTACGTCGACTGAAGGATGCTTGACGGAGAGGCTCTTGACCTATCTTTATTACTATCTTAGATTTTTGTTGGAATCACAAAGTTCGTACTTGAAGGATTCATACCGCCTTATCCGAACAAGCGAAATCAGGCTTCCCGAAATATCGGAACACCCACCACTTTTGGTAACATAGATATGTTTTCTCTTATAGTTTCATCCCGTCCGTGTAAGGCATTGAAGCTTTGGAGCATTACCTGAACAATCGTCCATAAACCCACCTGCCATCTACAGCTTTTTTGTTACAGCTTGCAAGATTTGTTCTCGGAATGAGATACTTTGGTCTGCTCATGGCAAATTTGGAAGAAACATTTCAGAGCAGGAGGTGGGATCCACCTTCACATTTTTTCGCTATTTGGATGCACACTCCAGACACCCTGAACACGCCCTTTTCACTGAAATTTACTCGAACCATTTCTCCTACAACAGTAACTTTTTTTTATGTTGACATTCCACCAATTGTTTCAAGTCTTAACATGAAATTCCCTCACAAACCCATAAATACCCAAATTTCCTTCTACTACTCCAGCTGCCACTCTCCCCAAATATAAAGAGGTCGATTCCAAGATCACTGTCAATAAAATCTGCAGTAACCAGAGGGGTCTTGAGGGTTACCTCACAGGACTGCCGAACCTGAGATACCCACCAAGACTCGTGTATGATACAATTGTGCCAACTGATTTCAAGAGATTTTCCAGGATTTTTTTTTGGAAGAGTAGTAAGGTTTAATAATTCCCCGAAATTTTATTTCTTCCCATTCGGCTACGTTTATGCTTACATTATGCTTACAGAAAACTTAATGTTGACTCCGAAAATGTGGTGAACAGTTAAAACTAAATGAATTAAAATGGAAAATGTTGAGTTTAAAAGACAAAATACACGGTTTTCAGAGAAACATTTAAAAAATCATATCTCAAGAACAGATTGGTATCAAAAAATATGAATTTAACGGAAATTTACTCCATTCTCAGTGTAGTAGTTCAAACAATTTTTGCAACTACCAGCGGTTTACCCTATATGTTTTGTGTACACAAAACAGGTCTACCAAACTGCAGGAGTCGACTTTAGAGCTCGATATTAAAAATCCCTTCAAGAGATTTTTTTAAACGCTCAGTTTTCAAATAATTTAATTTTTACGATTTGTTTTCCGGGTTTTCGACCAATTGTTTCCCGAGTTTTGTCACTAAAACGGTTATTACTCCCTTAACTTGCTGTGTATGTTGAAATAAGAGGATACCGTTGGAAAAACCATTAATTTTTTCATCGGATCCGAAAATTTTAAAATAAAAATAGTCGTAATAAATATCCTCAAGTTCACTGCAAAAACCAAATAATTATATAAAATATGTTGAAATAGTCGATTTATCTCAGAATATGACCATACCAGACATTTAAAAGCTTGATATGATGAATGACAAAAAAAAAAAAAAAATAAATAAAAATAAAAAAATAAATAAATAAAAACATAAAAAAAATAAAAATAATCATCATTACGAATAGCTATTGGGAATTAGATATAAACGATCACTAGAAGGGAACCTAGCGGAAGTGTTGCGATCCTATAAATCGTGTTGCATAGCTTATTGTGCCTGCTGTCTTTGAACCGAATTGATAGTTCTGTAGATATTACTCATCCTCAAGAAGCGCTCTAGGAATTGGTGTATTCTAGTAGAAAATGTGTATGGGATCTGATTAATTTAATGATGATTAGGCCATTATTCTGAAATATATTCCTCTTGAACTTGTGATTACCGTTTGGATATCTGGAAACACCGACACGGTGTGTTCGAGCTAACCAACATGGATGAGAGGAGGTCTTAATTGATTGAAGTGACTTGCCAACTGGATCCCCTAAGAGTTGTCAGGACGTTCAGGTTGTTGGGTGACACACGACGCTTATTTGCATCTGGGATCCATCACCTGTAAATTTGAAACCAACTGTCATGCTA
Source organism: Adelphocoris suturalis (assembly GCA_030762985.1). NCBI lineage: Eukaryota > Metazoa > Arthropoda > Insecta > Hemiptera > Miridae > Adelphocoris > Adelphocoris suturalis. Next base: position 62,994,594 of record CM061045.1, on the reverse strand, counting down.
CCTATGAGTTTATCTCATGTTCCACCATCGTTGTAAGGGTGATGTCATCATTACTGCTCTTCAATGGATAATCATGTTGACATATTATCGTAAACCTGGAGTTGGGCATAATATCACATGAGTCTCTTGAGACAGTCGATGTCATGGATGGTATTGGCTAAATAGATGAGTTTATAATTGAGCCTTGACTAATCAGTAAGCAACATTCCTGACTACCCCTCATCATCGAACAGATTGAATGGCCAATGTGACTCAAACGACATTTATATTTAGGTGATATTAACAATGTAGGTGATATTAATTTATGTCCGCCAGTAGCTGATGGGTCTAAAACGTAGGTTGGTAGATCGAAAAGCACACGGTTGGTCAAGTTGCTCCATAAATCCCTACGTTAGATAAAATATTATCCTCGTTACACGTTTTCACAGACCACCATTTCAGAATACTCCTACAAGAGCATCTTAGGAAACTAAAGGAGGATAAGCGGGGCTTAATGGGAGCCGAAAATCCGCAGACATTCGATTCACCAAGCTCTCTACGTCGGAGGTTATTTATATCTACCGCTAACATTTATATATAGTCGTAAATGTACCGCGCTCCAGAGATAGAAATCTCCTTTATAAGAAATATATACTACGACGCTGAAGGGGTGGACGTTTTGAGGCCAATTAAATTCCACCAATGGATTCTTGCTGAATTCAAGTAGGTATGTATTGGTGATAAATCTTCCATGGGCCGCGATGAGGAAAAAATTGATCAAAGTGAAAATGACACATTACTCTGAATAACTATTTTTAAGTCCTCCCCTAAGTATAAAGGTAAAAGCGCTAAAAATTATCACACAAAGGTTTATTATCTTTGTATTAGATAGCCCTCCTTCTACGATGATTTTACCGGTTCATTTTGGATCATCGAAATATAACTGGACGATGTCACCTACCGGATAAACATCTATACTATTTATAAAAGTGAAACTCCGTCTGTCTGTCTGTCCATGCTATGCACGGCCAAACTGCTGAGTGGGGGGAGTCTACGAGTGGGGGGATCTTCTTGGGATTTTCCGAAAGGGGGAGTGAGCAAATTTAAAATTGTCTAATCCCACCCGAACCATGGGCCGTAGGGCGGGAGGGGGGTCGAAGTAAGAATTAATGTGCGCTTTTTCCACTTCCCCGCTTCCCCTACCCCTTCAAACGGCCGTTGAAAATTCCGGAAAAATACCGATTTCGTGGGTTGTTGAACGAGGAAGACGACGGCGCGATGTGATCGCGAAAAAAGTATCGGGAAATGTCAAAAAAATGTGAGAGTACGGACCGTGTTTTCTCGAAAAGTCCGACGAAAAACTACGTTTTTTCCGATTAAAATATACCCCATAAAGGTACGTTTTTCGGAACGGTTTTCGCGGGCGAAATACAGCTTTGATCCAGCCGAATCTGAATCCGAAATCGGATATCGAAAAAAGTGACGGGAAGTAGGTCAAATTGCGAGCGGAAGCGAGGGAAGCGTTTAATATGACATTTTTAATCGAGCCGGGCCGCCCGTTTCACAACGTTGCTTACCAGAAGGGACTTGATGACTCACAGCGGGGTTCCCATTTGCACTTCTACGCAATACCTTGCGAGGCGAGCAGGTACACATAGGTACCTTGAGAGCGAAGCGAGAGCCATTTCAACAGAATAAATACGGGTTTTCCCCTACACACATACAGGTATACCTAGCGAGTGAAGCGAGCAACATCCCCGAATAAACTTTTCGTGGTTCCACGTAGTTTTATAAGATTTAATTTGTTTGTGAGAATTCCCAACTGAAAAAATCGTCGGCCAAGTTGGGTGGGCAGTATAACTTCCTCAAGCGAGCGAAGCGAGCAGCATCCCCTACAGAAGTTAAACCTACCCCTAGAGATCTTCCGTTTGCGAGCGACGCGAGCATCATCCCCTACACACGTTAAACCTACCCTTAGGGATCTACCGTTTGCGAGCAAAGCGAGCAACATTCCCTACATGCCACACTTTGCGAGCGAAGCGAGCAACAACCCCGAATAAACTTTTCGTGGTTCCACGTAGTTTTATAAGATTCAATTTGTTTGTAAGAATTCCCAACTGAAAAAAACGTCTGCCAAGTTGGGTGGGCAGTATAACTTCCTCAAGCGAGCGAAGCGAGCAGCATCCCCTACAGAAGTTAAAAAAACTACCTTTAGAGATCTACATTTCGCGAGCAAGGCGAGCAACATCTTCTACATGTTTCAATTGTAATACATCGCATGTACATACAGCCACACTTTGCGAGCAAACCGAGCAACATTCCCTACATACCACACTTTGCGAGCGAAGCGAGCAACATTCCCTATACGCCACACTTTGCGAGCGAATCGAGCAATTTAATGGGGGGTCCGGGGGGCTTGCCCCCCGGCTGGACGTGGAGGCGAGCGTAGCGAGCCGGAGCGGCTAGTAAACGAATAAGCTCTCTCTCTCTCTCCCTCTCTCTCTCTCCCCCCCCCTCACTCTCTCTCGCTCTCTCTCTCTCCCCCCCTCCTCTCTCTCTCTCTCTCTCTCTCTCCCCCCCACTCTCTCTCTCTCTCTCTCTCTCTCTCTCTCTCTCTCTCTCTCTCTCTCTCTCTCTCTCTCTCTCTCTCTCTCTCTCTCTCTCTCTCTCTCTCTCTCTCTCTCTCTCTCTCTCTCTCTCTCTCTCTCTCTCTCTCTCTCTCTCTCTCTCTCTCTCTCTATCTATATATATATATATATATATATATAATTGAGGTTGATAATGACCAGGCTAGTCGATGTTTGTTAACAGGGTTTTAATTGTTCTGCGACGTTTCGGTCCTGGAGCAGGACCCTATTCATGCAGATGAACAAACCTATACAGGAAAAATGTCATGAGTTGACACAGTTGTCTATACATCACAGCTTTTTATGGGAATATAGTACATAGGTTTACAATAACATAGCTATTGGTGGTACTTACAATATTGTTCTTCATTAATAGATACTAATGTCACAGTTTTTTGCTTATAAACTACGATATGTTGTTTATAAACTACAATTATGGTACTATTGGTTATTGGATGGATGTTGGAGATGGTGGTGGTTACAGTTCATGAACAGATTTCTATGAAGTGTATCTATGGAATTTACAGCATGGAATAGATGGTGGTAGATGATCAGTTAGGTGGTATCTGAATGGACATGGCTAAAGAATCGGATGTTTTTTAAGCAAACAAAATGGTTGACCAATGGGGGTGGATACAAAGTTGTATAGATGAAGAATGAATGATAGGTACATGGTTGGTAGGTGGAACCAATGGTAGGAAGCTTAAAATTAAGTAGCAATAGGAACAAATTTTAATGTAAGAAATTTAGAAAGGTGGTATCAAATTTATAAATTTTCAATTTATTTCAAATATATGCTAAAGAGAGACTATGGTAGTTGAGAAAGACGGAAATAAGTTGTGATGGGAGTGGACTTATGTGAGAAGTTTATGATAGGTTGTGGACAACTACCATAGTCTCTCTTTAGCATATATTTGAAATAAATTGAAAATTTATAAATTTGATACCACCTTTCTAAATTTCTTACATTAAAATTTGTTCCTATTGCTACTTAATTTTAAGCTTCCTACCATTGGTTCCACCTACCAACCATGTACCTATCATTCATTCTACATCTATACAACTTTGTATCCACCCCCATTGGTCAACCATTTTGTTTGCTTAAAAAACATCCGATTCTTTAGCCATGTCCATTCAGATACCACCTAACTGATCATCTACCACCATCTATTCCATGCTGTAAATTCCATAGATACACTTCATAGAAATCTGTTCATGAACTGTAACCACCACCATCTCCAACATCCATCCAATAACCAATAGTACCATAATTGTAGTTTATAAACAACATATCGTAGTTTATAAGCAAAAAACTGTGACATTAGTATCTATTAACAGAACAGAACAGAACAATATTGTAAGTACCACCAATAGCTATGTTATTGTAAACCTATGTACTATATTCTCATAAAAAGCTGTGATGTATAGACAACTGTGTCAACTCATGACATTTTTCCTGTATAGGTTTGTTCATCTGCATGAATAGGGTCCTGCTCCAGGACCGAAACGTCGCAGAACAATTAAAACCCTGTTAACAAACATCGACTAGCCTGGTCATTATCAACCTCAATTGTACAATTACAACTAGTCAGAATCTCACCACAATATATATATATATATATATATATATATATATATATATATATATATATATATATATATATATATATATATAGCATTTCCGAATTGAGTTAAACTTTTTCCATGTAGGTTTAGTCCTTTTCCATTTAGGTTTAGTCCTTTTCCATTTTGGTTTAAACCTTTTCCATTTAGGTTTAGTCCTTTTCCATTTTGGTTTAAACCTTTTCCATTTAGGTTTAGACCTTTTCCATTTAGATTTAAACCTTTTCCATTTAGATTTAGACCTTTTCCACTTAGATTTAAACCTTTTCCATTTGGATTTAAACCTTTTCCATTTGGATTTAAACCCAGGAAATTATCGTGGAGTTAGAGGTAAAAGTACCCAAGTCACAAATTCAACACGTGGGAAAATCAAATGCAGAATATTATGATTATTTAACTGTTGTTATTATTGGTGATCAATATCATCAAACTATGTATCCAACCTAAGAAAATAATCATATTTACCAAACTAACTTTTGACATTTTAATTTGATTTTTGCACAATATGGATTTACCTCTTCGATACTTTTACCTCTAACCCGACGTTATTATGCCACAACTTGAAAATTAAATCATGCAAGTGTTTTTTTATGCACAGAAATGTAATATATATAATAATTTAATTTTCAAGTTGTGGCATAATAACGTCGGGTTAGAGGTAAAAGTATCGAAGAGGTAAATCCATATTGTGCAAAAATCAAATTAAAATGTCAAAAGTTAGTTTGGTAAATATGATTATTTTCTTAGGTTGGATACATAGTTTGATGATATTGATCACCAATAATAACAACAGTTAAATAATCATAATATTCTGCATTTGATTTTCCCACGTGTTGAATTTGTGACTTGGGTACTTTTACCTCTAACTCCACGATAATTTCCTGGGTTTAAATCCAAATGGAAAAGGTTTAAATCCAAATGGAAAAGGTTTAAATCTAAGTGGAAAAGGTCTAAATCTAGATGGAAAAGGTTTAAATCTAAATGGAAAAGGTCTAAACCTAAATGGAAAAGGTTTAAACCAAAATGGAAAAGGACTAAACCTAAATGGAAAAGGTTTAAACCAAAATGGAAAAGGACTAAACCTAAATGGAAAAGGACTAAACCTACATGGAAAAAGTTTAACTCAATTCGGAAATGCTATATATATATATATATATATATATATATATATATACACATAATGTGTGTGTGAAGCAGTACAAACTATTTGACTTCGGGAGGAGTCGAACCCCAGTCGCCCGTGCAACAGTTTCATTCTATACCTACCACGGGTGAATTATGAAATATTAGCCTTCCTTTGAGGAATATAGGTCGGGACTCAATGTATCCCGAATCGTTCCGATGAACGTACAGCACCAGATGAGTTCATTCGATTTATTGAAGCCCTTTGTTCACAAATCAAACAAAAATACCCTTTCATTTCAAAAGTTTTCGAGATATCTTATTTTATGATACTTAAACCCTTAAATACAACCCTTTATGGTTGATCTAGAGTGATGCCGATGTTTCTGGCTCATCCTCGGCTGATGTACAATTTTCGAGCTTAATTTCATTGGTTCGGTCCAGTAGTTTCGGAGAACACCTTTAGACGACCCACAGTGGTTGGTTGGAGGGAGGAAAAAACTCAAATTTTCTAATTGATTTCTAACCCATTTTCCATGGAATTCCAGTGATCAAGATACCGAATTAAACCTTTTCCAGGGTCAACGAGAATTAATGAAGTTTTCCCTAATCGCATAAACGTCTGAAGTGTGAAAATCCCGGTTTTCAAAGAAATTTTGCTCTCCGTTCATGTAGCCTAGTAAAGTTGTGAATAAATTTTCCAACTTTTTTTTTCTCAAGTTTTTTAGTATCAAAATGAATGGAAAATATTTGTTATAGATTTTCCAAAGCGAATTTTATGGATTTTTATTACCCATTTCTCGGAAAATTGTTTTTTTTTTTTTTTTTTTTTTTTTTTTTTTTTTTTTTTTTTTCAAGTTCAAAACGTCAGAAAGTATCTTGAGCAGGCTTGCACCGACTTGAGTCTGGTCTTGTAATTCTTAGTAGTACCTTTGTCTGCTAACTATAAATACAAAGACCACCTGCGACAAGGTGTGACTTTGCACTTTATCCCCAAAAACCTGAACGGAAGTATCCGGAAAATAACTATGTTGGGAGGCAAAGGGTACTACAAACAGCAATAAAGCTAGGAAGCTCCTGTTGTAAAGCATCTATAGTTCAAAGTAATAGAAATATTTGTACTGCATGTGTGTATACATGTATTTTTATGGACGTATTGGAGTTTCCAATACAATTTATAGTTTCAAACATCATGTATAGAAGATTATTTTTATATGTTTATCAATTAAGCATTAATATTCCTAATACCTCAAAAATGTTCGAATGAACCCCTTCTGATTGGTTGTAGCAATTTTATTTTTCATTATCATAGCTAATTTAAAAAAAAACATATTGGTGAGTACTGCATGCATTACAGGGACGTCCTTATGAATTGATAGTTGATGATTTTGGTAAAAATAAAACAACTGTTGTCCCCTCCATTCACCCCAATGAAAAATGAAATTTGAATCTCCTGATATACCTTCCAAAACTAGACCGCATTATTAGTAGGACAAAAATTAAATAAATAAATAAATAAAATAATCACGAAAATCAGACGAGATCAGTTAAAACATCATGATTTATTACTATCACCCCCTCCATTCGCCCCCTTCATAATGAAATTTGAAACTCCTGACAACGGTCCAAAACTAGACCAAATTCGTGGTAGAACAAAAAAAGAATCACGAAAATTGGACGAGAATTGTTGAAACATCGTCATTATTTATAAGTATTACCCCCTCCAATCACCCCTTCCAAAGAAGAAATTTGAAACCCTTGACATACGTTCCGTAACTATATCGAATTCTAAATTGAATAAAATAAGAGTCACGAAAATCGGTCTAGATATTTAGCTTGGACAGCGACAGCGCTTGTATGAATCAGTAATTATCCCCTCCCCCCCCCCCCCCCCCCACTTTGATAGCAAATCCGGAACTCCCATGATTTTTTGCAGAACTAAACTAAAATTGGTATCGAACCAAATAAAAATAACGAAAATCGGTTCAGAATTGTAGCCTGGTGGCGTCGACTAAATTTGTCAAAAAAATAAAAAATCACGTTTTTTGGCTTTACCCCCTCTATTCCCCCTCTTCCATCACTTCCAATTTCCGGAGTTTGAAGCACAACTAGACTAAAGTTGGATTCGAACACAGAAAGAATCTCGAAAATCGGAATAGTGGCCTGGGTAACGTCGACAATATTGGTCACACACATATATATGTATATTTTTTTAGTACAAATCATCCCTCAAAGGCGGAGGTTCAAAATGAAAAAATTAATAAAAGAAATAGGGAGGACGCCAAGGTTTACCCGATGCCGGCCCTTGGGATCAAGGAAGCTGAAGTGAGAGTGGGATGAAAGGAAGTGCCCCTATAAAATTCCCACCACCTCAGGACGCGGGTGGTAATACCATGGACCACTCCCGCTGAGATGCCCAACTTGAGTAACTCCGTGGCACTAATCCCGCACCACACTCCGTGCCTCGACACGGTCGCGGCCATGACCTTGATGTTATTGGGTACCACTCGTTTTAGCTCTGATATTGCTTGTCTCAGATAATTTCTATCATACTTACTTTTCTTAGCCCGTCAGGTCTGCTCCATGTCCATGCTGCACTGACAACCTGGACATTCAGGATTATGGCAGAACCATCGAGCTTGACAGCAACGATATCTCCCTTTCAACATCCCAACCGCTGGATGACAAAGCGCCTGCTATCTGCTTGGGAACCGCATCGTGACGTAGAATGCAGCCACCGTGAGTATGGGGACACTGCTGCAGCAAATGATGCAGATGCTCATTTTTACCCCGAGAGGCACGGCAAAGGTTGTCGACTGTCCGGCGGGCAGTCACCGGTAGGGCATGAAAATGGCAGTAGTTGCGGGCCTCAACACGCTCTGAAGCCCATTCGTCGCACTATGAAGAAATGGGGGATTCAAAGCACTGCCGAAGTTCTTTACCATTTACTGTCTCATGCAGAGCAGAAGCGCACTCAACAGATGAGCTGGGTTTGGGAGCAGTTGGTGTTGCTTGGTGGCACCATAACAACTGCTGCCTGACGAAGTAAAGGTAACCAACAGTGCGAGCGACCTCCCAGCTCCTAAGGGCAAGCAGGAGCTGGCGGCGTAAAGATGGGATGCTGGCAGAAAGAAAGACAATACCTAGCCCACCGGATGTAAGCACTTGGGGCACCAGGGGGAAGCCTAGCCAAGAGCAAACAGCATAGTGAACTTCACGATCTAACTCAAGCAGCCTCCCCACAGTAAGCCTGCCAAAGACTAACCCATAGGTTAGCTTTGGAAATAAGTACATGTGAAGGAAGTGCAGATTCTGCTGTGGCTTCCATGGAGCCTTGGTGCCACAAGCTACTGCTCCTCCAAGGGCCACACGGCTTGCGGCTGTTGTGGCCACACCCATAAAGTCGACCCCAAGGTACTGCCAGACAAACACGGATTGGGCCGGGATCGGTGTATGCCCTAAGACAACCTGATGCTCTTGGCCAGATGGGACCTAGGGGACCGGCCCTCACTTAGAAGGGTTGACCACCGCACCTAGCTAGCTGCTCAGCAAAGGCATTGAGGGGGGTCTGCAAGTCCTCACGGGTTTCTGTGAGTAGGATGACATCATCGGCAAAAGCCAATGTACCTACTTGCACACCAGGTAAGGGATCAAACCCTATTTCAGCCCAAAGCTGTATCCACGACCAGATCTAAGAGGAGTGGTGACAGAGGATCTCACTGGCATACTCCGCGCCCAATGACAACATCCCCTGACATCTCGCCACCTGCCTCGAGGACTGTCACGCCTTCATAGTACAGACATGCAATATACTCAATTAAACGAGCAGGTGCCCCAACACCACGAAGGCAACACGCACACTCAGGCAAGTACACACACATACACACAAACACAGAAATTCACCTATGGTTTTTTCACAAAATTGATATTAGAATGGTCTGCAACGGATATTTACGCGACTATTTTTTTTTTTTTTTTCTCATGCTAGGGTTGTCCCCCCCCCAATAGGTGTCCCTCTTGTTAACGATGCCTTGCCTATAAAAACACTCAGAATCTTGACAAATTATTAATTCTAGATGGTTGAGATTGATTGATTCAGCAGGTCACCTGTCGCAATGACCTTCATTCTTGAGAGTTTTGAAGGTGCGAACCGTACCTAGGGTTTCCTCCATTTTTCGCCATTTTCTACCACTGTGCAGCGGTGTACGGCGGACAGCCTTTTTTTCGGTTTATGGAATCAACATGTTTTGAAACTTAAACACAAACATAAACAAATTTTGAGGGGCGCCTATGTTTATCGTTGGTTGACTACATAGATTCATTATCAAACGAGTAAAAAAATGGGTTTAATGGATTGTCTCTCCGTGCCTCTATGGAGCATAAATTGAACCCCTCCCACGTTTTGAATTCATTTCTAGCAGACAAGAATATATACCAGTATGTGCTTACTATAGTATTATCAACAATACCAACAGACGAAATATTAGTAAAGTGACATATTTCATTATATTTTGGATGCTACCCATCTACATCAGTTACAAACTACATTTCGAAAGGACCACGAAACCTATGAATGTTGGAATCTAGAATTTGGCGTTCTCACCCGTAAAGATTTTTCATCTGTGCGTAGCAAACGTATATATCGAAGATTCACCCATACATAGAAGATTCCTCTTACATTTATCACCAACAATTATCTACGTTAGAATAGGAAGAATGCAAATTTTGAGAATATTTCTGTGACAACTTTAGCTGAATCAAGTAGTATACATTTATACATTAAAAGGTATAGTAAAACAATTAAATGCACAATATACCAGATAGCTGCTGAAGCGATTTTCAACGAATAACGATGGTGAATATTGCTGATCCATTTTCGATCTTCAGAATAAGGGTGGTTTTTATATGTAACAGTACTTTCATGTTCAAATTACCGTTGTTTTCCTACATACGAGTGCGTTGGTAGGATAATGCACCTACATATTCATCAAGAAAATCACACGACATCAAATGAGAATGAGTACTCACGCCCTAGATTTAACACTCGCAGAGCTTGATTAGAAATCTTGGGGGTTTGTGTCTCCGATTTGAATGCATAAAGCCTGACATTAATTAATTAAGAACAAGAGCTGCACTGATTGTTGAGGAACCCGTCAGTTCAGCCTACGAGGAGGAGTTCATATACTGTGGAAATTAAATGCGGTGGGAGTGTGATAAATATGCAAGGAGGCACACGTAACCCATGTTGCCCCTCTACCAATGACACCTAGCAATTACTACACACGATGCTAATTTAAATAAATTCCTACTGAGGGAATCAGTGCGTTGAACATGAGATGGTTGTTGAGAGAAGAAGGATATTTGTGATTGAAATAGTTTAATAACGCATAGCTTGATTGCGTTGATTGCCTTACTCTTTCAAAAATGTCAACTGCGTTAACTTGATCCACATGGAATTAGACCGTCCTGAAGTTTGAAGGATTGAGAGTTGCTTGTATTTCGGGTGTTTTTAATACTCTAATGCTACCTATTTGAGTTATCAAGTAGGTTGATGGAGATCAGGCATTAAGATCCGATAGTCATAGTAATGTACCTGACTGATTTGCTTTCGTGATTAGCAATGAAACAAATCATAAAAAAGTAATCAGTCATACAGCATGGGTAATTGAGCGAATCTTCATAGAAAAGTCGATACAATTATATTAGGCAATTAAATTCTGATCAAGAGGCCAGCAATGTCCTGAGACTGGGTGCCGCGCAATGAGAAAACATGCATCGAAAATGCGGCCGTTGTATCCCTTTCTCGAAAGGATCTAACGTTTTTATGTAAAATTCGAATTCGTGCTTGACATGAAACCTGCCAATTGAATGAAGGTGAATTTTATACACCATTGTAAAAATATTCCCTCTGTAATTCGTAACAGACTTAGGTCGCACCCCAGAGGTGCAATGAGGCCTGAATCCGCACTCATAGAGAGAGGGGTGTGACAGTACCATAAAAGATTCAACTCGTACTAATAGCGTAATGCGCTATGTTCGGAGAAGATTGGTTTCCCGGTTTTCAGATCATCATCTATCGCCAAACACAGCATTCCAAGAACTCGAGGATGACACGTTCAACCCGGCTCGAGAGCGACGGATAGGTGCATTCTCTTGGAATTGACTGGAACTGTCACACTCCTCCCCTCAAAGACATACTTGATTTAAGAGCAAGTATGTAAACCAGGTGTAATAGTTAACTGGTTGAGAACTGATGCTCACTAATAAATAGCTGCATTGGCGATTGAGGATAAAGAAAGAGAACTCAAAACAGGATAGATTGTCAATGAATCTTCATATGAAGTATTCATTATGTAATTAACCCCTAATCAAAGATTGAAACAATCGGGAATAAACGGTTGCTCAACTATGGAGACTTATACCTACAGGAACGGAAGTTAGTGAAATGGGTTTCCACAACTTCGTCGCGAGTGATTCAGTTCGTACCTATAGAAAAATAAAATAGATAGAATTGGGAACTAAGCCCTAGAAATAATAATTGGGAACTATGCCATTAAATTAGAATTGGGAACTATGCCCATGAATAAATAATATAATATGCATAATAATAAAAAAGGCAAAGGCCTGATACCATAGGTATGTGAATAATATGAGGAGAAAATTTTGAGAAATTAAAAGTCAAGAACCAATGAAATTATTTATGTATCCAAGGGATAGTAATGGGTATTCCTTCTGGAAACCCGGGCCATGTTTCTTCTGAAACATATAGCCCTAAAAAATAGTGGACCTGGATGTACTAGGTATAACCATGCGTAATCCAGGGAACCACGCTCTCGCTACCATGTGACAGACTTAGGTAACCTCTAGGGTCCTAAATCGATACATAGAAAGAGGGGAGTGTGACAGTACAATAAAAGATAAAACTCGTACTTATAGCGTAATGTGCTATGTTCGGAGAAGATTGGCTTCCCGGTTCTCGGATCCTCATCTATCGCCAAACACAGCATTCCAAGAACTCGAGAATGAGGCGTTCAACCAGGCGCAAGAGCGACGGAGAGGCGGATTCTCTTGGAATTGACTGGAACAGCCACAAATTTGGTGCAGTCCAAGTGTAATGAGTTCAAGCTACCCACTTGCATTGACAATGATATCAGTGCGCAACTCAAAAGCTATACATTTCCAAGTCAAATATGTACATTTTCCGCCTAAAAACCGATTTCTCTCGCCTATTATGAATCTTAGAGATCTGGGAGTGGTCGCAATCGACTGACCGCTTAACTATTTTCGACTGTGACACCACATATGCCTTATTTAAAAAAAAAAAGAAGAAAGAAGAGAGAGAGAGGAAGAAAGAAAGAAAGAGAGAGAAGAGAGAGAGAGAGAGAGAGAGAGAGAGAGAGAGAGAGAGAGAGAGAGAGAGAGAGAAACGACTTTTTAAGTATTTTTTGTGCCACTAAATTATAAATTTGAACGTGGAATTTCGATCGGGTTGGCCAATGAACTCGATCTATCTTCTGCCACGACGGATTTTTCTGCATTGGAACGAATTTTTTATTCATGCCGTATCTTACTTGAGTTATCATCTGAAATACACCCTATATGTACGACGTTAAAGTACAGGATTGTGTTCGTTGATGTATGAAACGGATTTGTAGGGGGTTCAACATTTTGAAGCCACCTAAATAGTTCATTTTTTCTTTGACAAATCGCTAAAATGGCAATTAATGCACAAATGGGAAGACCACGACTTAGTAAGTCATATCTTGATTTTTGATTGTGCCTCCTTACCAATACAATTATAGGTTTCGTCAGCCGAAATACCATCTAGAGTGGCGGAACAATCGTGTGGGGAGTCTCATTCGTAGAAATACATAAGATTAATCTGATTGCAAGAAGGAAAATAACAAATATGACAAGTTTACACTATTTTCAGAGAAATAAAACTATCAGAGCTGCCTGGGTCTATAGCGTCTTGAGAGGAAGGTCATTCACAGATGAAGTGACAGTAGCTTTCCTTGAAACAGCAGGAGATGCTGCTAGAAGTGAAGCAAGAGTTGACAGTGAGTTTATAAGCTTTAGATTTCGTCAGCGATTCGCTCGGCTAACCTTGGAGAAGTGACCCTTGGTATGTAAAGAGTTGCAGGTGTTCTCTTTAGCAAGACATTTCGAACGTGAATGTCTAGATGAATAACCAGATGCACGTTTCGACTCTCTATTCTAATAGTTAGTTCACTGGGATGACCAAACGAATCAAAGAATAAGGAATTCAAAGCGCTAGTGGGGCCGATGTGAGAATTTTCTTGAGCCTCTGATGTCTCTAAAGCAACTGCATGATTAAATGACTCATCTAAGGTAATGGCAGAATTTCCGAGCAGCCTCTGTCGAATATTTTGCGACAAGGGTCCTGTGATGAAAGACTCCCAGACGTAGTCGTCACGATTTTGTTCGGCTTATGCAGCCTAAAAATAGCACGCTTCAAAGCGTCCGGAGATATCAATAGATTTGTTTTGCAACTAGATGTTTTCCAAAAACCTTTTTGACAGGTTTTATGTAGAATTGGTCTAGAACAGCGGTAGGATCTTCATAAGAATCATTACTTGTCAGATACGAGTTCAAATATGTCATAATAAGTATACCTGAAAAGTAGTCTCAACTTTTCTTTCTCAGCTGCAGCGATTTCTTTTAAAAATTGGTCAAACACTGTCTTCCAATGAAGCCATTGGCAGTTAGCTTGGTCTTCGCTATGGGCAAGCGAAAGTCGACCAGGCTTGAAATAATTTCCATTCTCAAGTAGAATAAATTTTAATGAGGATGCTATTTCACCTAGTTATAAACGTATAATGACTATGAAGTGAGCGAAGAATAAAAGAGTTGTGACAACACAACAGTATTTTTTAACGAAAAACCAGGAGAGGGGCGCTTTGAAATGAACCTATAAGATGTAAGTAAATTATATACGGACATCAAAAGGATATAACTGCATAAATACGACCATGATGATCATACCTATCAGTAGTTTCCATTTTATGATTCGGAGAAACTGAATACTTTCGGCAGAGAAAAAATCAGTTTCACGTCATGTTGATGTCCACTCAAGAGTTCACCGAAATGCTTTTAGAACTATAGAGTAACTGAGAGTGAATAAAAATTCTCCATACCTGGAACAACGATTTTACTCTCTCCATCCAGAACTACACATAATAAGTGGTTAATGGAGTAATTATAGGTAGACAAATATCTGCTGCTTTGGGACAGTGAAACACCAAGGGAGGCTGATTCGGTCGGAAGTACCATGACTCTAATCGCGAAGGTAATAAGGCTCATATCCTAAATAATGAAGTTAATAAGGTTCATATCCTAAATACCTAATGACCCTCAATCTTGCAGTATAATGAAAAATACAACTCGTATTTTGATAATCTCAACGGTAGTCCTATGAAATCACTGAGTGATCATTTGCAATTGGTCAATAAAATAGTGGAGAGAGTAATGATCATAGGTATAGTGGTACTTACGGTTGAGATCGAGGGTAACAGCGCTTGAGATGGGGGCAAGATAGTTATTGTTGGACGCCTGGCATGTGAAAACAGCGTGGAGGTGTCTGCGCTCAAGCTGAGTAACTCTCAGGACGTTCCGCACGCGCTTCTCTGCGATTATCTCGTAGGTGTCGTCCAGCAACGCGTTCTCTTGCCACCAGGTGACCCGGGGAAGTGGACGACCTGGAAATTATTACAATTTTTAGTCCACATGAGTGAATATGGACGAGTGTAACCCCGTACTCCTCCCACCCTTCCACTCTCTCTCTCTCTCTCTCTCTCTCTCTCTCTTTTAAGAAACGTCTAAAAGAGAAATTACTTTTAAAATATGGATAGGCGTGAATTGTGAAAATTTTTAGTTTATTGAATAATTGTTTTTTTTTTTGTATGCCTAAAAAGTACTGATTATTTTTTATTTATTTATTTTTTTTTTTTGTACAATTTGTATTGGAGTTGTGCCTCAAGTCCGTTCTCTCTCTCTCTCTCTCTCTCTCTCAAGTATACTCTCTCTCTCTCTTTATATATTAGTATATTCTGTCTCTAGGTCCTCTCTCTCTCTCTCTCTCTCTCTCTCTCTCTCTCTATCTCTCTCTCTCTCTCTCTCTTTCTCTCTTTTCCCCTCTCCACCTTCCTGGAAGAGGCCCTGAGGAATATTTTATTAAAGAGAGGCATCACTTTACATTTCAGCACAAACTTGAGGCCGAAAATATCATTGAACCAACGCCGAGGCTCTCCAATTAATCAAGTTATCAATAGAAATCCCAGTCATGTAAAATTTACCGAATTGAGAAAATTTTTTTCTCCCCTTCATTCATAACCTCATCATATTTTATCTAGAATCTGAGCAAGAAAGGGGAGGTATAAAGAATCAGAACATGAACTTTTTCCCAACCTAACTGATTTGGGAGAAAAGGTAGGGCACGCGTAACATGAAGCGAACAGTACACTGATGAGGGATACAGAAGGGAACATCACATAGCACAAAGCACACCAAACGCTCATAACAACAGGCTCAGGAAAAACACATGAAAATAGCGAGAAAATACACTTTATTATACTGAATCCCGTACGTTTACTACTTTCTGCAGAGGATATATTTAACAAGCTACAACATTATAAAAACTTGTAATATTACCTCCAGTGGAAATACAAGTGATGTCGACGGTCGCACCCTCGTTGTATGGACCGAGTATGTAATGAGGTATGTGGGCGCCTTTTTCATCCAGCACACTAAGATTGTCCGGTGGAACTGGAAAAGAGGAAACATTTGGTTGAAATCATGATAAAAATATTATTTGGAACTATATATATATATATATATATATATATATATATATATATATATATATATATATATATATATATATATATATATATATAATGTGCGAAAGAACGGGTTATATATATATATATATATATATATATATATATATATATATATATATATATATATATATATATATATATATATATGTATACAGAGGATGCCCCAACCTAATGGTACAAACTTCAGGAGTTGATTAGTATGTGAAAGTCATTTGGGGTGTTTACTCCCCGCTGTGCAGTTAACATTGCTTTGTTATAAATAATTTATTTATTGTCATTATTATCATTTTTAATTATGGAAAAAATAGCAACAAAATCCTCCTCAGCTACTAAAAAATCATGCCGGGATGGCATGTAATGGAAAGACCGTTTAGCGACTGAAGCAAAGACAGGAAGACAAAAACTGTATGCATCACGTGCTTTGCCTATGTGCAATGACCACCAGACGCACCATTCCTATTCTGTTGAAGGCTGACTTTTTCATCTTCAAGTAACATGTACTATGTCAAATTTTAATCATTTAGGGTAAAAACACAGTGGAGCCTGGATGGTAGCAGTGAGCTATGCTCAAAGCGAGCATAATCGTCGATTATTTACAAAGCAATATGCAGGGTCGGTCGAACTCGCGCATGTGCGGTACTACTAATTATTTTTGGCCGTTCTTCCAAAGTTTTAATTTGGAAGACCCTTCACTCCGCGCATCTAAATTGTCGACAATCGACCAACTAGGCGCCACTTTGTGTATGTACAGTAGGGCGGTTCAAAAAAAAAAAAAAAAAAAAAAAAAAAAAAGTTCTGGGATAATTTGTCCCCAATGCGTTTTTGCTTCCTCGGTATGTCAGGATAACCCTCCTAAATTTTTAGAAAAAAATATTAATCCCAACCACTTTACCTGGGTCGATTTTTATCAGTTATCGACCGCTATCATAAACCAACCTCTGAATTGGTGCCGAGGTGATAATTTGAAGGACGGATTTAAATTTTTTGGGGTCAATTTATGGGTTTTCACATGCATTGAACACGATGAACTTATTTATTTTACGCTCCGTCCACTAGTTATCCGGTAAACTGGCAGAGGGCACTGCTTGAAGATAAGTAAAAATCAAAAATTTCACCGAAAATGCTGTCGCCTGGTTAAGAATTGTACTAGAAACATGCTATTATGGTCGGAGAATATGCTTTGGCATGTTCTGAACATGATCCCGTTTTTTACTATACTTTTCCCCCGACGATGGCTTCGTTTATCGTCCATAAACCTCAAATTAAGTGTAGGGTAATAGACAAATTCACCCTAATTTCACCGGAAATTATGTCGCGTTGATAATTTAAGGTCCCAAAATACCTTGTGCCGATAAAATTGGGTATTTTCCAGGATACTAGGTACAAAGCCGTTGGTAATTTGGCAAGGACTTGAACCGGCATTGTACTTATTCGCTAAATATAGCGGCGAAATGGAGAAAATAGCTAAAATTTTCCCATTTTCCCATTTTCCCAAGTTTCCATCGGTTTTCCTGGGTCAAATTCGTAGTTCTGAATTGTCTGAACTATGATTGGATCGTTAAATAAAAAATGAGGTAATATAATTGAAAATAATGTAATATAATTTCAGTTTCAATTGCTCGAGAGGCAATCTGTAATTTGGTCGATAAGCTGAAAGAATCCATGATCGTGGAACATAAATCATAACATTTTAACGAGAATAACATATAATAAAAATACACAAAAATAATAATTAACCTCGATAAAATATTGAAACATAAAAAAAAGTATTTCATACAGTCTTCAAAGTTTCAGCTATATCCCGTTTACGGAAAGTTTTAGGAAATTTTTCCTTGTGGTGTTGTACAGATATCAATAAGGCTTGATAGTCAGGCTGACTATCCTCCAATCACAGTTCAGATAATTCAGAACTACGAGTTTGACCCCGGAAAAATGGGAACATTTTAGCTATTTTCTCCATTTTGCCGCTTTATTTGGCGAATAAGTACAATACCGGTTCAAGCCCTTGCCAAATTACCAACGGCTTTGTACCGAGTGTCCTGGAAAATACCCAATTTTATCGGCACAAGGTATTTTGGGACCATAAATTATCAACGCGACATAATTTCCGGTGAAATTAGGGTGAATTTGTCTATTACCCTACACTTAATTTGAGGTTTATGGACGATAAACGAAGCCATCATCGGCGGAAAATATAGTAAAAAACGGGATCATGTTCAGAACATGCCAAAGCATATTCTACGACCATAATAGCATGTTTCTAGTACAATTCTTAACCAGACGACAGCATTTTCGGTGAAATTTTTGATTTATACTTATCTTCAAGCAGTTCCCTCTGCCAGTTTACCGGATAACTAGTGGACGGAGCGTAAAATAAATAAGTTCATCGTGTTCAGCGCATGCGAAAACCCATAAATTGACCCCAAAAAATTGAAATCCGTCCTTCAAATTATCACCTCGGCACCAATTTAGAGGTTGGTTTACGATAG
The DNA here is from genome assembly GCA_030762985.1 of Adelphocoris suturalis. Lineage (NCBI taxonomy): Eukaryota > Metazoa > Arthropoda > Insecta > Hemiptera > Miridae > Adelphocoris > Adelphocoris suturalis. The sequence continues at coordinate 62,975,892 of CM061045.1, read as the reverse complement.
CGGTCGATAACTGATAAAAATCGACCCAGGTAAAGTGGTTAGGATTAATATTTTTTGCTAAAAATTTAGGAGGGTCATCCTGACATACCGAGGAAGCAAAAACGCAATGGGGACAAGAAATCCCAGAACTTTTTTTTTTTTTTTTTTTTTTTGAACCACCCTAATGTACAGTTACAGGCTAGCCTACCAGCGAGTAAGCGGGTATGGAAAAAAGCAAGGAGCACTGCTACGTATCAGGGTCCACTGTGTTTTTACCCAATTTATATTTTGTATTGAAATTTATACATCCTTGTTTATTGGAATGTTTTTGTATTTTTCCCTCATTTTTAATAATAATGGAGGGCTCGTTAGCAATATCAATATTGATAGAAGCGAACTATATATATATATATACATACTCGTACATATATATATATATATATATATATATATATATATATATATATATATATATATATATATATATATGGTTAATTTGTAAAATTTGGGGAGTTATCTGCCCGCTGTGTAGGATCTGGAAAGAAAAACTGCTGTGCAGTTTTAGAGTCAATATCGCCCTATGTAAACGATTTATTTCGCGGGTTCCTAGTATTAGTATCTACAGATGTCTTGGGCTGTGAGTTTTAAAAACCTAACCAAGAGAGTAAGGCGAGAGGGTAATGTCATATTTTGTCCCGAAGCTGACAATATTAGGCACAGGGAAGCAAATATTCGGTGCCCGTATTTTATCTCAATATATCTAAATTAATTTGATGAAAACGCATTTACCGTGATATCTGCAGAACTAATCATTATGTAAGGATTGTTGGCAAAGACCTACAGACAATCTGGAACTGATTAGAGGTCCCCGTGAGTAGCAATAAGGGAAAATGTGAAAAATTGTCCTTGGTGATGCTAATATGCGGTCCTTTTCCCTAAATTAACACATTCCTTTACTTATTTGTAATGCAGTTTGTCTGTGGTTCGTCTTGGAACCTTGTATATATATATATATATATATATATATATATATATAGTGAGCTCGCGTAAGCGTGTGTGTGTGTTGTGTGTGTGTGAGTGCGCACGCGCCAAGAGCCTTCAAATCCTAGTTACGCGACTAGCATTATGCGTGTGTTTCCATGATGGACTGAGGTGGTGGTGGTGGAGAAGAGATGTCGAAGAGTAGGTCGTAGAAAAATGGGGTCTCCAGGGCCGACCTAATGGGGATGAACATTGTTGATAGGAGACTCTTTCTACTCATCCTTCGCTCCCCACAGCATCCCTTGTCTCGTGTATTTCTCGAGTCAGTTCGAGGTGAAGACCTGTCGTAGGATGGTGAGCGGAGAGTGTAGCGGACGTGGCGGAGGAGGGAGCACGTTATCTGTCCAGTCCAAGTCATTAGGTCACCGTGCTCTTTTTCAAGCCACCATGTCTGCAACGACCGTTGAGACATGGCTGATGTGAGGGGTGGTTGTGAAGGGGGTGAGAAGTCGTGGAATTCTCACTCGCACCCTTCCATCTCTAATACACATGAACCTCACTCTTATTTCTACTTAATAGTTGACACATGGACTTCTTTACGCATCACACTGTCAGTTCCCTGATGTGACATATACCTAATTTACCTCAACCTCTGTTGATCAGAGATAATCAGAGGCTGATTTCACGGTATTATACAAAGATTGAAAAACATAAATATTCACACGATTCAACTGTGGATGTATTCATAGATTTGTTGAAGTTTGTGATAAGCGTTATGATCACTCAGCTGAACTTCTTCAGACTAATATCTAATTTTATTCGCGTAAATTCACATATCAAGAAAAAACTACGTATTGAGGTTCATCAGGCCAACGTTGAATTTCTAGAATCTATGGACACTTGATTACACACAATGGGCCTAAATATCAGTTGCGCCTTGCCGCTCATCAAAATTTTATTATTAACAATTAATGTATATGAGATAATTATATGAAACAATATTTTCATATAAAATTCCTTGAACATTCTAGTTTCGAATCACATGAGAATACACATGAAATATACATCGAAATGAAGCGAGAAAACTGAGTAGATAACTGGACAACAGTAGGGACCGAGGTGGACGATAAAAGTGTATTATTTGTTTCCCACTCGAGCTTGACGGTAGTCATGGTTTTTTCATCTTCGAAGATTCATCTTTGAAGGTGGTAAAATTGAATTCAGATCTACAAATGCTTCACATTTTTTGGCTCATAATTCGATGTTTCAAAATGTTTTGAACAGATCAGCGCTTCCATTAAAGATGTTCGTTTGCAGGCGATTTGGCATTCCTTCGTGGTTTCATCATGTTGATAAAATTATTGGGCGATATCGAGAGAGGGGACACATCTCGCGATCTCTCTCTCTCTCTCTCTCTCTCTCTCTCTCTCTCTCTCTCTCTCTCTCTCATAGGGATATAATAATAATTTTTTAAATATGATAATAACAAATACGTATAATAATTAAATAATTAAACAACCCTGAAAAATCTGGTCACGCAGGGAAAGTACGAGTACTTTAGTGGGAGTCCTCGTAGTTGTATCGGAAGCTAGATATTAGTGTTCTGTTCCATCATCTGTGCTGATAATATATTGAAATCTCTGAAACCCTTAGTGATGATGGTTCGGACGACTGAGATAATCATCCAATCATTGGGTTTATTTTTAACTCGATAACATGATAATTTTAATTGATTAAATTTTAAAATGGTAATTTTTCTATTAAAATTTTCATATATTTTGGATTTAAAGGCAGCGCAGTTAAATTTTTGTTAAAGAAACATTTAACTCTTTCATGAGGTCTTCTTGATGCATGGCTGGAACAGTCACCGGACTGGAATTGCTAAGGGAACGGAGTTTGCCGGATTCCAAGTGAGGTACTTCCGTGGAACAGCTAGTTGTTTCATGTCCATAGCAAAGTGAAAGGGAGTTGTTCGATTTGTAAATTCTTGTGAATTCGGACTCAGAACTCAATTCTGATTGAGGGCTTTTTGTATAAATAAAAAAAAAAAAAAAAAAAAAAAAAAAAAAAAAAAAAAAAAAAAAAAAAAAAAAAAAAAAAAAATCAAGATTACCCTATACGGGTTTCGGTTCAAGAACGACATTATTTCGATTGATTCTGCTAACGATTGCCAGATACGAGTACCCCATGGAGATTGAATTTAAAGCGCTTAGCTCTTGAGTATTTTCACTCTTTCTTTTTCGTCTCTTCGGCCCTAGGACCTTAAAACTGCCACAATTCCTTTAGGAACACTGAAGAATCAATAATTAAACACCTTTGGATAGTGCATTACATTTCTTAACATATTATGAATTTAACGTATATTTAATAGTAAATTCTACCAACAAAGTTTTAGACTGACGCAGAACTTGTTACGAATTTGCGAAATACATATTTGTCCCCGTTGTACCTTCTCGCCCCTTAAGGCCGTGTTTAAGCGCAAAACAACAGCGTCGCCGTCGTACCAGGCCCGTGTTTAAGCGCAAAACTCCGATACAGCCCCTGGTCCCAGGGCCGTGTTTATGCGCGAGCCGCACCATCACACGATCTGAACTCCTCTGCCATCTATCTGCGAGACTAATGAACTTATTTTTTAGATAGTGTTTACTTGGGTATCCGAGAGACATCGCTGACGTCATAATCGGCCTTGTTAGTTTTAGTGTCACTCGGAAGATCGCAGAAAGATCAGAATGTAAACATCAGAAATCAGAAACTAATCAGAAAGAGGGATGGGAAACACACTTATTCTCCTTTGCAAAACAATAAACAACTATAGTGTATTCCGTTTATTCATAAGCTGAATCGTAATCTTAATGACTATATTCAGATGTTGAAAATAGAGATATATAAACAAAAAAGACAATGTAACTAGCGAAACATTGTTTGGTTATGAGTTATGATGAAACTTAATCCACAAAAAGAGAAAAAAAAAAAAAAAAATGATCCACTTCTTTTTCGTGATTTTATAATTTCAACACGGTGGCCAAACTATATTTGATCAGTCACCGTTTGAGTGGAAATTCCGTTCAGATATTGAAAAACAAGGATTTTCCAAGTAAATAATTAGGTAGGTTGTTAATGAAAAATTGCCCTCTACACGCTGAATCTTGATACTCTTAGATCTCCCTAATCCAAAATATTTATTTGGAGTATAGCTTCCAATTACCCATAAAACCTAGAATAAAGATAATAATAAACTAAAAACTTGGTATAGTTAACACTTAAAACTTGGTTATTACACTATCAGAGGATGTGAGACTGGTAATATCAGATTCAGTCTGAAAAGTATTCATTCATAATAAAAATTGAATAAAACCCGTAAGCTTTCATGATATACATGTAAACGGTATTTTTACTCAAAATCGTTGATGAAATTACAATGCGAGTTAGGCATCACCTAAATGGTCCCCCGTACATTACAATATTCCACCGGATCAATAGTAGTCTGTGCGCTTGGACACACGGGAAGTTCTCATAATGTCGATTTCTCATGATCGATCAAAGCAATTACGTTCTAACTTTGGGAGTAGTTAGGTTAATGTTCCACGATGATGTCTTGTACTTCATCACGATCGGTTATGTAACAACTATCCAGATGCACAAAACTAAAATTGGTTGACACAGACCAATGACTAATTCTAATTAAATTGCACAAACATGAAAAGCCCAATTTTGGAAATTCGCATGTATATATATATATATATATATATATATATATATATATATATATATATATATATATATATATATATATATATATATATATACAGGGTGTCCCATCTAAACGGGCCCATCGCGAAATTACAGCCTGTAAGCGGTGTGAGCTATCGAAAAATTGAACTGGACCTTTTTTATAGTATTTCAACACAGCTTCACGATGCGGAAGTCCGATTTTCTGTTAAAATTTTATAATCCCCCCTCAAACTTTGTCACTTTACGTTTCAAGGTGCGTAGAATCCAAATTTGAAATGTCCGTCCGCCGTCCGCCATCCGCCGTTCGCCGTCCGCCGTTCGCCGTCCGCCGTCCGGGCCATAAAAGGCCTAAGAATTGACTTAAAAAACCCGTTCTTTCGCACATAGACTCCACTTGGGGTCTAGTTGGTCCTAACTTCTCGCCAGCTCGATCGCTCTACTCTCATGGGTGCTATGAGCCAAAAATAGGTGAAAAAGTGTCTTTTTTTCGTATATTTCAAGTTGTATAGAAATTGGAGATTTATGAGTGAAAAGAAAATGTTAGCTATTAATTTTATGGAAAAAAAAGTATTCTAAATGATACTCTTCTATTCAAAAAGAGATTTTCGATTTTAGGCTATTTTTTGCAATTTATAGATTTTTTAAAACAAAATTTAATGAAGTTCAAGTTTTTAGCATAGGTAATTTCGTACATAAATTTTTGATTTTTCCATATTTTAGGGTCTCAAATCATTGATTGAAACTGACGGTTTCCTCTTGACCCCCCGTTTTTATTGCTTTTTTCGATTTTAGGTTGAATTTGGAACAGAAAATGCCTCTTTGAAATTTTCTTTTTGGGGCTTCGTTTCTGAGTTATTCCACTTTTTGTGGAAGTCCGATTTTTATTTTTCCATGTATCAAATCATTGAAACTGACGGTTTCCTCTTGATCCCCCGTTTTTATTGCTTTCTCCGATTCTAGGTTGAATTTGGAACAGAAAAGGCCTCATTGAAATTTTCTTTTTGGGACTTCGCTTCTGAGTTATTCCACTTTTTGCGAAATACAGAAAATCGCCGATTTCTTTTAGACATTACCAACACTTTCTTACTATTTTTATCTTCAATTTTTGAGATGTTCATCACACTTTTGAAATCAGCATTAAATTATCTATCGTCAGACCCCAGCGTCCATAATTAACAATCACCATCAGGGGAATGACATTACACTTGAACCGCTTACGATTTAAAAAAAGTTTTCCAAATCGTCGTTTAAAAAAAACCCCCCTCAAACTGTTCAGTACTATTACTCATTTATTAGAAGAACATATGAGACGCCGTATTCTGGACTAATGTAAGGTTCTTTAAACAATAAAGATCATAGACTGAACAATAAGTATCAAGAAGCTGTTGTTTCCTTGACCCGTGAATACAGTTTGCAGGAGAAGGAGCAGAGGCTGCAGAAGGAGCAGGTGGCATTTTCGATTTATCACAACACAACATAATGGAAGTCTCCTTGTGGTACATTTTTTAAACTGTATTCTGAACAGTGATTCTGTGTGTACTGAACAGTTTGAAGGGGTTTTTTTTTTTTTTTTTTTTTTTCAAACGACGATTTGGAAAACTTTTTTTAAATCGTAAGTGGTTCAAGTGCAATGTCATCCCCCTGATGGTGATTGTTGATTATAGACGCTGGGGTCTGATGATAGATAGTTTAATGCTAATTTCAAAAGTGTGGTGAACATCTCAAAAATTGAAGATAAAAATAGTCAGAAAGTGTTGGTAATGTCTGAAAGAAATCGGCGATTTTCTGTATTTCGCAAAAAGTGGAATAACTCAGAAACGAAGCCCCAAAAAGAAAATTTCAAGGAGGCCTTTTCTGTTCCAAATTCAACCTAGAATCGGAAAACCCAATAAAAAACGGGGGTCAAGAGGAAACCGTAAGTTTCAATCAATGATTTGATACATGGAAAAAAAACGTTGCCGTTGGGGGTGTCTAGCCGCCAGTGGTTTGTGTTCATGATGGTACATTTATTGTAAAATGAAATCTGGGGGACACCCCCAGACCCCCGGATTGTTAATGTTAGGATCAAGGATCAAACCAATGAAACACAGAATGTGTATATCGGGGATTCCCCGGAGGGCTGGTGGCATTCTGGTAAGTTCGGCCGAAGTTCATTCCGCGTTCTTGGAATCCAGCGCCTTGGATCGTAGCAAAGAGCTTATAATAGGATAGAGAGCATGTAAGATGTAAATGGTTTGTGCGAATTGTATTTAGCTGAATTGAAGGTAAAACTCAAAACATTTTATTTCACCTCGAGGAGTAAGTTTATTGAACTTGGACAAACTAACTGGTTTTAAGACTCGAACTATTAATCACAAGAGGCTGAATGAATTTTTCAATAGTGGATGGATTTCAACAATACAATAGCAGCAATTCAGCAATATAGGTACGTAAATGTTTGTGTTTCTGAACTACAACGGGTTACATTACCCTACTTAATCACAATAGGTACATTTAAAGTATCACAACATCAGTCCGATTGGAAAGTTATTATTAATAGAAGTAGTGATTTTTTCTTCTTCAAACGAGATCTTTACACAAGAAAACACCCACTTCCTGATGAATTCGTCAAATAATCATAAAGATTACAAGCAATCCAACTAACGTCTTTATATTAACTGTCAATGAAATGGGAGCAGTACGTACCGGTCTTTCTTACCTACCGACTTATTTATAATATTAATAATAATATTATAATAATGCTTGCCGCTATGTATTATATTATATTATATATTTTCATTTATACACACGCTCGCCCGAATGATGGGTCGCAGGGCTACGTGAGAAGGTACTGATTGCCCAGTCCGTAGAGAACACTTGAGCAGCGTTTCCACTCACCATTATCAACATACTAGCCGCTCCGACTCGCTTCGCTCGCCTCCACGTCACTTTAATCGCTTCGCCTCGCAATTTGACCGACTTCCCGTCACTTTTTTCGATATCCGATTTCGGATTCAGATTCGTCGGGATCAAACCTTTATTTCGCCCTCGAAAACCGTTCCGAAAAACGTACCTTTATGAGGTATATTTTAATCAGAAAAAACCAAGTTTTTCGTCAGACTTTTCAAGAAAACGGGTCCGTACTCTTGCATTTTTTGACGCATTTCCCGATACTTTTTTCGCGATCCGATCGCGCGTCGTCTTCGTCGTAGAAAAACCTACGAAACCGGTATTTTTCTGAAATTTTCAACGGCCGTTTAGAGGGTTACAGGAAGCGGTGAAGTCCAAAAAGCGCACATTAACCGTTACTTCGACCCCCCTCCCGCCCTACGGCCCATGGTTCGGGTGGGATTAGAAAATTTTAAATTCGCTTAAGCCCCCTTTCGGAAAATCCCAAGAAGATCCCCCCACTCGTACACTCCCCCCACTCAGCCGTTTGGCCGTGCATAGACACGACAGAGGGGTGGGGTTCGGGGGGATTTTACGGGACAGACATTTTCAAACCAAATAACCCTCCGTAAAAACACATTCTGTGTTAATAAAAATCGGACTTCCACAAAAAGTGGAATAACTCAGAAACGAAGCCCCAAAAAGAAAATTTCATAGAGGCATTTTCTGTTCCAAATTCAATCTAAAATCGAAAAAAGCAATAAAAACGGGGGGTCAAGAAGATACCGTCAGTTTCAATCAATGATTTGAGACCCTAAAACATGGAAAAATTAAAATCGGACTTCCGTATCGTGACGCTGAGTTGAAATACTATAAAAAAGGTCCAGTTCAATTTTTCAATACCTCACACCGCAAGGCTGTAATTTCCCGATGGGCCCGTTTAGATGGGACACCCTGTATATATATATATATATATATATATATATATATATATATATATATATATATATATATATATATATATATATATATATATATATATATATAACTGTTATATTTTGCATTCAACCGGGTTTTTTACTCATACTTTGTTCTTCAACTAACTCTATGGGTATGTGTTACAGTACACGAGAAAGCTATACTGCCTACCTAACTTGGCGGTTTTTCCTAAAACAGATAAATATATTGAATGATGGAACTGGTGTACAAACGAGTAATGATGCACTGGACTGTAATGTCGAAAATTACGTGTGATCAAACGTACATAGTAGTTGACTAGGACGGAGTAGAGCTCTGGTTTACGACCGACAGGAGATACAACACAGTTCGGTAGGTAAAAGAAACTGTACGGATGGGCGGAGGAAGTAGGAGAAAACAATTTCTATCAGAAAAACCTCTTCCAAGACTTCTTCCTCGGGCAATAAATATCCGGCACAGTATATTAGAGATATTGCGAGCAGGCGAGACGGTAGTGGGATCCGTTTTGGACAAGAGCGAATGGCGAGTGAGAGAAGACGATGGTGGCGGCATAAAAGGGACTTAAGAGGAAGAGGGAAACAAAAACACTGTCGAGTGATTCGGTTCTATATAAATTAGTCCCGCACTGGATCCTGGGAAACTCAAATTCTCTTATCCTTGCGAAGGCTTCGCGTGCTTCACGAAATGCGCATTTGATTCAATAAGACAGTTTTCGGCTTACCATCAGATATCTCTCTCTGTATATTATTCACCAACGTTATGACTTTTGACTTTTTTATTATTATTTTATTGATTATGGAGCTCGTTTTGGAAAAATTAGGCTTATTAATTAATGTCCAGGTTTTCTCGAACGAAAAGAAAAACTGTAAATACCTACGGGGTGATTAAAAATGTCCAGCCATTTACTATTTTCATTTTTAGAGATACAAAAAACACTAAAAGGCAACTCCCCGTTTTCATTTTTTTTTTTTTTTTTTTTTTTTTTTTTTTTCACTACTATTCTATGGTGAAATCGGATCTTGATTATCATTCGCCACAGTTGTGCTAAGACTCCTAACTCGCAATTTAATAAAGGACGCCCTCATTTTTTATTGCAGATTCGAAAACTACATAGATTTCTCGGAAAATTGACCTTTCTCCCCATTCTCAAAGTGTGCCAATCGTGAAATATCGAGTTATTGAAGATATTTAATTGCGAAATAATATGAGACATACATATATATTATGATACATGATTCAGGGATATTTTATCGCATTAAATCACGTGGCGATGTCCATTTGTTGATAATCGTAATACCAACTAGGAAAAACAGCAGAAAAAAGTATATGTTTCGCGGCTCGTGATACCAAGTGGGAAAATGCGCTATTCTAGCCGTTTGGTATATTTATTTACTTATTTTAGTTTATTATTTTTATTTAATGGTTTAAGCTGCACCCCAACCGGAATGGTCATCAGCGGCATTGAACAAGGTGTCCAAAGGGGTACTGCAAGTGGCACGATTCCAAGGGGGGCCATGATGCTCTCCGTCACCAAACGGAGTGGCATCACGGACTCCACTGGCAAATCGGAGGTGGGAAAAATAAGGGGTACAGTGATGACTACTGTTTATCCCCTAAAGCGGATAAAAAACCTCAAAAATAAAACATTACAACTAAGGCTAGATCAAGAATAGGCTAATTACTAAATATATGTTACTATTTATAATCAGCAAAGTGAAATAATACTATGACTAGATTGAATAAAAATATATCACAGATCAGATATCACAGTTCTTGGTAGTGCTCAGTGGCTCTCAGGTACGACAACAGGAACTGGTCCTTGTCTGGTCCAGATGAAAGGTCATCTCAGTGAGGGGGCCGATGATGGACTGGAAGTCCATAAGGTGGGCAGTCCTAATTTTGTCTGTTTTTCGAGGATTTATCACTTAATTTGTCCCTCAGAATATTCAATTAACATTTCCCGTTTTTCAAATCGTAAAATGGGCCAAATAAATAAAAAATGTTTCCAATAAACACATAGGCTAGGTATATATGTATATTTGTATAACTAAATGGCAGTAGTATTCTATTATTCGATATAACCCGTTCAATCTACTTGGGGTCAGATTTTATCAAGAAAAAAGTAAACTTGAACTTTAGACGACAGGATGAGCCGAAAATGAGGTTTGGCATACTTATGAACAAAAGAAGTTGGAGTTCCAAAATAAAAAATAAAAACCTAACATTTGAAATTCCATATTTCGCCTTTTCATATTGATACACCGAAATTTCAGTGCGCAAACTTATAGTAATATATCCAAAAATCGTTGCTATAAATTTCAGCCTGCAAGTCCACTGTTTCTCGAGTTATATTGGTTTGAAAATCAACTAAAGTGCAAAATACGATCAGCAGGAATTGAGGAAAGAATGAATAGCTCCCAAATTTCACTTCAACTTGAAATTTGTAGCTAGACAAATGACGCCAACTCACTCAAGTAGCAGTTTGCGGAAGGTAAATTAGCTGTTCTGAGTGTCAGAATTTCTAAAATGCGATCAATTAAATTGCATATTGTTATGCATATATTTACACAATAACTCACATTTTCACCAACGTTCTGGCACTCAGTAACAGCTAATCTTCCTTCCGGAAACTACTACTAGAGTGAGTTGGCCTCGTAACCACTCGTAACCATGCAAAAAAATTTCCTGTAATAGGTGTGTTGGATGAGAGGGTGTGGTGCACTCGGAATTGGCGAATCTATCTTTCCCAAACTGCCACTAGAGTGAGTTGGCGCCGTCATCACTCATTCCCGTACCCGAAATTTGACTTGTAATACGTATGGCCCATATTCTCGTGACGTCACGCCTGGAGTAGGTTCGCGTTTCAGCCAAAGTCGGCCATGAGACCGCCCTACGTCAATGAATCGCTACTCAACCAACCAATTCCTCACAAGAAGTTTGTCGTCTCACGTCAACATAATTCGTGGTTATAAGGCCATTTTCAACAGTTTTGTTTTGAAAAAGTATAATATTGTAGCAATACAAAGTTTCTATTCGACTAAATGTTATAATAATCATGCCTGCCAGCGCAATAATTGATTGTAGTTTGCTGTCAACAATACCAATCTAACGTGAACGAGTTTTTATTTGGACAAGGAGCCTACTAACTATAGTAGTTAATCAGTGTCAGAAAACTAAAGAACTTCATTCGTTTAGGCTTTGAGAATAATTAACCTGAAAAATAGTAAAGAAAAGATGATTGAAAATTCCTCAGGTGTCTGTACTGCTGTGTAGGTACCTAGCCATTGCTCAGGTAGCTTCATCAGCGTTTTATTATAAGTTCGTAGTACAATGCTTAACTGAGGAAGCTTTACTTGTTATATTGAATGAATAAAAGGAGGGATTTGATAGTTTGTCAAAATAAACAAGGGAGGTTGTTGCTACACCAAGAAACGAAACTACTCAGGTAGGTACGTACGTCCTACCAGATTTGCTGTTGGTTTAAAGTGCCTAAACAAAGTAGGTGGGTCGTTGCTTTGCCGACGAATACAACCGACGATTAGCAAGTTTGTCAAATATCGAATCAGGGAATATGCAACATGAATTAAAAACCATCTGCAAGGAAAAAACCTTGAAGGTAAGATTTCATAAAGACGGCATTGGCAGTGCATTTATTGCCCGAGTTTTGCAGTTACGCAAATTTTATGGACAAAAACGGTAATTAGGTACCTACTTTCGTTTTGATCAATGAAGTACCTACATGAACAAGTAATAATATACGGAAAGTAGGTAGGTATACCTTACCTCTAGGAACTTACCTATCCACATGTGATACAACTTACTATTCCCGCATAACAAAGCTCTCATAACACATCCTTTCACAAGACCACTTTCACAGTACTCTAAAGATTTTTAGTTTCAATTGATTCAAAGAACAGTTCTAAAACTAGATAGGTAATCCACAACATCTTTGCGGCTGAAGTCTGGATCATCTAGAACACTTGTATGTCAACTCCCCAACACACATTTCATATGGATCTCTACCCCACAGATTAAATCTTGCGTTAGTAGCGTTTGAGGTCAACACCTGATAATAACTTGATGTCATTTGCATACAATTTATCACCTTGCATATTACAAATAATGAAAATATTGACTCGGAACTAGATGAGCCCATGTTATGCTGTTGTCCAGCTGTGCCTACAAATGGCGCATTTTCGCATATATTTACTCGTCACCATGACAACAAGGTGAAATAACTTCGATTTCGCCTTGCCTCGATGTAAGGATGCGCTAGTGTCCATTCTCGAGAATATCACCGATATAAAGTATCACACCTATAAGTAGATGGGTTCGACTCACTCTCATACAGCTAATCTAAATTTATCAAGAATCGACGAGAGTGAGTCGGCGTCAACATCTCTCATACCCACGCCAGAAATTTGAGGGTGCAGTGAGAGATTATAAGTTGTTGTCTACCAGAGCCGTGGATTCGCACCGTGTCGCTGAACACAAAAGGCTTCAAAACCAGATTTAGCGACCTCAGATGAGATTTTTGAATCTGGAAACGTGTTTCTCACATTCAAATTTGTAAAGTAACATTTAAAAAAAAATCGAAAATTTGGAGATTTTTGGTCGATTTTGGTGATACATCATTGCCTAATTATTCTATGTTCATTTCCCAATCACTAGTAGTTGTTGGCAACTGCCTTGCTCCTCCGGTATCTAAGTATTCCTTGGGAGGTGAGATGCCTAAACTGATTTCGATACATCTTACCACCAGTTTTCAGATTAACACGACTTTGGTTTCTTTCAGTTCAAAATAATGACTGTGAAGGAAATCATTGCAAGATACTAAAAAGAGAAACTGCTTATTTGCATACCTAAAATTGATGGAGGAACCCTTAACATTGTTGTCAGAGTGACTACCATGTTATTCCATGTTATCGAGCTATTCGTTCTCTCTGACTCCACTTTCTTTTCACATTCGTTAAAACTTCAGTAAAATCTAAGCATGATAGATCGAGAATACGTTTTATTTGAACGTACCTATAGGTTAGATGATTCAGCATTCAGTGTTTTGAAAGCTGTGTTTGAATTTCCCCGGGATTGAGATATTTGGGACTGTATTAGTACCCCTTCGGATTGTTCAATGTAAGCAATTGCTTTTGTGATGGCAATCAAATCCGTTGTGTGACCGATGCCATGTTATCGACCTTATATGACCCCGTCTATCATGTATTCCAATACAATATTGCACATCCCGCACTACCTGCCAACCATGCCACTGTAAACATAATTTTACGGTGCAGTTCCTGACATAGCTTTGCTTTTACATGATTCATTTCTCGACGAACGGCTCATCTTCTAATGAAGTGTAAGATATTCATTAACAGCGACATATATTTCTAATTGATTTTATCTATAACAATAATAAAACGCTCAGACTTTGCTCAGCAGTATGGTGGTTATTATTGAAAAGCAAATAAATTATCTTCGTGTTCATATAGTTTCAGAAATTATCTTTCAGTTCCGCAATATGAACGAAGGGCTCCCATGGGTAACACCTTGTTCTCTCACATGTCCATCAAAGAATTTGAAGCTGAAGCTCTTCTTTGGGCAGAGCACTGCAGTGTTCAGCGTGAAATGACCCATGGGAGCCCTTCGTTAAAAGGAAATAGTTGCCGCATTTTGCAACAGAAACTTGATTTGTTGCGTTGTTCAAACTGTAGCATAGGTTGTTTAAAATACAAGGATGCTTCCCAGAAGTTCAATGAAGTTGTCAAAGCATCTTTCTCAGTCAGGCTGAATCCAAAATTCATTGAATACATCAATGATTTCAAAGCAACATATTTATCTTTGGATATTCCAGTCAGTCCAATAGTTCACACGGTTTTCTTTCATGTTGAAGAATTTTGTACCAAACACGGAAATGGCCTCGGCTTTACAGTGACCAGGCTACGGAGGCCGTTCATAATGATTTTTCAGCGACGTGGGCCATATATAAAGTATTGCGAATCAATCCTGAATATGGACAACGTTTATCAAGAGCTGTATGCGAATATAATTCTCTTCATATGTAAACTGTCGAATTGCTATCATTTTTATTTTCTATTCAATTTAGATACATATTTTATGTTGAAATTTATATAATGAATCATTATAAACTCACACACAAGCGTACACATAGACACACACGCACATACTACACGCATACTCACAGGCATTTATTAAGAGCTTCATGCAAATATAATCATTATTTTGTTCAATAAAATGTTGTTATTTTTGTTTTTCTAATTATATTTTATCACTTTCGGGGGCGACACCATTATCTGGGAAAAAGGGTGGGTAGGACGCCCAGGTTTACCCGATGCAGGCTCTAGCGATGAGAGAAGTTGCAGAAGGATGAGGAGGATGAGAGGGATGAAAGGAAGTGCCCTTATAAAATGACTAACAGTTTAAGTAAGAACCCCACAGGACGTGGGTGGAGATACCACGGAGCACTCCCGTCGACATGCCCAACGCGAGAAACTTCGTAATTTAGTCAGTCATGATCGAAACGAACAACCATTCATGAAATTCAGTGGATACAGGAAAAATTTCGAGACTGGTTCATTTCACTCTTTACCCCGTATCTCCCGAAACCACTGGAATTACAATTATGTGTTATACCCATTGTTGTAGATTGTACGTAATATTAAATAGATGATCAATTAGGATTTTAGGTTTTATTATTTGTTTAATAGGCGCGAAAGAAAGGTAGATCTAATTTAAAAAAGCACAAACGCGCTCTACTTCTGTTGGAGTCTGCTGGAGGAATGACTTGCTGCTATGTAAGAACCCTACCTAATGATTCGGGCGGTTATGCGAAGACAGAAGTTATAGGTATAACTATTGCCTCACTGGCTCAGTAACTTCATTGATACGTTTTTACTTGTTCCTACCTTGTCTTTCCACAGTGTTTAAAAACTGGATCTAAGTGTTCTCATATTCCTTCCTGCTCCTGACTTGGTCAATAAACACTTAAGTTCCGTTAAACGTAGGCTGGATCCTCTTCAATGTATAGCATCCTCTCCACACAAAATTTAGACACAAAATTTCTGTCGCCGACAAATCTTGGCACAACAATTAGTAATTATCTTGGAAGTAGCGATGAAGTCTCGAGAGGATTAACTATTGAATTCTTCAAGAAACGCGTAGACCTTAACTTGAATAATTTACAAGAATTTCACTGTATTCCAATGAGAAACTTACAAGTTATATTTATTGAAAAATATAGCGAATCATCCAGACCCGCACAATCTCAGACAGACCCGTCGAAATCGGACGAGAACCTCACTCAAGTTACGATTGTGGTTCTCAGTCTAGCCACTAATACTTAGAATCAGAATGCGATCACAATATACCTGAATGATATATTTAAATTGGGCAGCACGTGACTATAGTTTTCCCGTAGTTTTGGGACGGACATACACGGCTCACAAATGTTTAGGCAGGCCTAATGGGAAAAGGATGTGGGAATTCTGAAACTGATAATTTTTCTTATTTATCTAATCCTGAATTGGAGGACATTGGCATGCCCATACACTTATATCATTACCCAGCTTATCTTTTACAATGCTCATAATATTTGATGTATTTATGACTCAGTGGTGACAGTAACTCTTCTACCTTAAAATACTCGAAAGCATGAAAGCTTAAGTGGCTAATTGTCATTCTTTAAGTAGCGTTTTATAGTTGCAGACCAATTCAATCAGGCATGGTAAACGAGATAACACAAGATAATTTCTCATTCGAACTAACGCATTCAGGACTCAAGAAGTTTTAAGATTGGTAAGAAAAAGTTTCATCTTCTCGAGACTGTGAAAATGAGGGACGACTTCAGCGTAAAATCGGGGTGATTGCCGAGCACCAAGGTAGATGACACTGTAATTCAGGATTTCATCTCGGAACTTTTCCTCAGCTGAAAGAAGGAAGAGTAAGTTGTTTTTCATCCGACTTTAGTATCTCAGGGGACGGGAGCATCGTAGGTTCAGCATCAACGCTGGAGTAGGTTCAGCAACGTTGTTGGCCAATACTAGTCGAGAAGAGATGTTTCAGCATAGACTTGTTGAGCACCGTAATCTTGAAATATCTACCTTCTTCCTACCTTCCTAGGTTCCAACGTTTCATTGAATATCAATCTGGATGATCTACATCTAGATCTGACGATCGACCGTTTCATCTGTGCCAGGAGTAGTTCATAGTTATTCCAGACTCATAAATTATTTCTTCATAAATACTTCATAATAAGGTCCATTGTGTTTACTCAGTCACATTAAGGATATTTAGAGAATGGTTAAATATAATCCTAATAGCATCCATGCTCTTTATTTATGGGGTCGTTGGATTCCAGGTTCGCTAACAGATATTTTCTACTAAACGTCCCTCTGAAACTAATGGGCAAGGCTTTGTTAATAAGAGGGACGCCTATTGGAATTGATCTAGGGGGGTAGGGGACAACCCAAGCATGAGAAAAACTCATTTGTGTAACTCATGAGAGAAACACACAAACACCAATGGTTTTTTTCACGGGATCGGTCGTAGAATGGTCTGAAACGGATTTGCATAAGGTTATTTTTTTCTCATGCTTGGGTTGTCCCCTACCCCCTGGATCAACTCCAATAGGCGTCCCTCTTATTAATAAAGCCTTGCCTATAAGACATAGCTTCTGAGGGACGTCCTAAAAATGAAGCTTTCCCGTCTCCCCGCACAAAGTGCGCTACCTGCCTCCACACGAATCATCCGTATCATTCGTTTATTGTTTCTTCATCTTTTTTTATGAGTTATCTGTCATAATAACATCAATATTTCTGTTTTACATGAATAGGAGAATGGTAGGTTATCAGCTAAAGAATTAGAAGAAGATTAGAGGATGATTGGGAGGATGGGGAAGGGGACAGGACAACCCGTTATACGAGACTGGCTCCAACTAAGCGGATGGAGATGCAACTTTGGAAATTCATTCCACCCTCGTCCAGTAATCACTATTTCATTTCTCTGTTTGTTTCCCTTGCCCCCCCCCCCCCCCCCCCCCAACTATTTTTTACGGCTGAGTCCCTTTAAAACATTCTTGTCAGATTTTCGTGATAAACATTGGTTTTACTTACAACCAGATGTGACTCATTCAGCAAATTCAGCATAAAAGATCGTAACTTTACAGGCACTATGCCAAACGGTAGTCCAAGAAAACAAGACCGTTTTCCATCAATGAACCTCTCAGTTTATAAAAATGCTTAAACTCATCTGAAATGTGATTGGCTACTGATATTTAAGAAGGCCAATCCACTTCATAATTCTGCCCGACCTTACTGAGTACTGGATCGACAGCAGTCTCAGCAATGAATGTCCAGTTTTTCTTTAGAGAAAATCAGCTTTCCCCCCTGAACACAGATAGAAAAGTAACATGTTCTTCAACACATTTGGCTGAGTTCGAGCTGAAATTTCGACTCAACGAATCGGACGCATACATCTTTGAATCAGGTTGATATTCAAGTCTAAACTGTAAACCAACAGCCGCAACTTTGTACGTTTCAGCCTATTGTTCTTTATTGAATCAAACTTTTTTTTTTTTTTTTAATGAATCGTCACAAGTGGCGAATGATTGGTGGGAATGGTTACATCGAGGTGACCAAATACATAATTAAGGAGCTTTTCACACGCATATACAATGGCAAAATACTATTTTTCAATTTGAGCCCGATTTCGCTGTGTTGTAGTCAAAGAGCAAGAGCCGTAACAAACTGGCTTATTGTTCTGAAAAAGTGCAAATCCCACTGCATATTTCGACGCGTAACACTCAATTGAGACCGGCTTGTTTGGATTAAAATTATTCATTATAGTTTATTCACTGATGGACGATTTTAATTTTGTTAATGCACACGAATATACACCAGTCCAAAAGAATTCAACATCTTTATTTAACAATTGTCTAATTGGAGATGAAATTTCAGAAAAATGCGGGATTCAACCTCTCAAAAAATCTAAAAATCCAAACAGTTGTTGGAGTTCAACTTTGTTGGTGGGATTTTAAAAATGTTGAACAGCCTGCACTCTGAACAGATCAGGTGCCATTCCTTGTTCATTAAATAGAAACCCTACAAATTTTATCTTAGTCTGAAGGTATTGTAATTTAGTGGAATTCAACTTTATGTTGTGTTTTTCAATCCGCCCCATAATTCAATCAACTGTATCCATAAATTCTTCTTTAGTATTAGCAGCAGCGACTATATCATCAAAGTAAATCACCAAATCTTTTAGATGTAGGGCCATAAATATTTCCAAATCTTTATAAATATATCGCCAAATCTTTTAGATGTAGGGCCATAAATATTTCTGGTTCTGGATGAACACCAAAAGGCATTCTAAGAAAATTATAACTTCTGAAACAGGTACTGGAAGTACACCACTTACTCGACTCACTATTGAGTTTGATATGGTGAAACCCATCTTCGAGATCAAACAAACAATAATACATTTACCCCCCCCCCCCCCCCCTCCGCCCCGCTATCTGAGTGCAATAAAGTAGTGTTTTACTTTAAAATTTTCAAGCGAGTTCAAAAACCTCATGAACCATTTGATCAATAATACAGAGAGCTTCGCTCGCTGGTGGCAGATTGTGAATTCGGAGATGCGGCGGATAAAATACTGAGCACTCAACTTGTTCTAGGCGTATTTGATCAAGAACTTCAAGCCAAGCTT
Organism: Adelphocoris suturalis; assembly: GCA_030762985.1. Taxonomy (NCBI): domain Eukaryota; kingdom Metazoa; phylum Arthropoda; class Insecta; order Hemiptera; family Miridae; genus Adelphocoris; species Adelphocoris suturalis. The sequence continues at coordinate 62,956,635 of CM061045.1, read as the reverse complement.
CTCCGTGCTAATCAGCATTTATAAAGAACAGTGGCTTTCTACCAGGCTTATGAAGCTGGTGAAAAATACAAGTCGGAAATCAGGTCCACAACTGGCGATCCACCTGTAGATAAGTTAGTTGTAAGCAACCATCGGTACGCGAATAGGGATGTTGCGGCAAACTTCAACAATAACAAGGGGCGGCCAACTACATTTGCAGTTTTTTTTTTTTTTTTTTTTTTTTTTTTTTTTTTTTAAGCCACTGAGGCCGTAATGGCCTATTGTAGCTGGAGAAGGAGGCCGTACCTCCTCCCTATCCCAGGCACTAGGTCTACCCGATACCGACAGCCCTGCCAAACCAAGCACTATCTGCCCGGTTCCGGCACTCCTACCAGCCCTCAGGCACTGTCTGGGCCCGAGTGCTCCACCCTCGGTAAGTTACTGAGTCGCAGCCCCAGTCTGGCTTGGCGCAATATCGCCAATGTCAGCCACAGCTGGGAAGTCGATCCTTCCCCACCACGTTTTGGCAAAAGCGAGGAGAGTCTTAATCTCCCCCATCTTAATGTCTTGGGGATCGATGGAGGTTCTGCCCCCAATTCAAGAAGCGATTTCTTGCCAACATACAATGGCAGACCACATGACTCGCCGTCTCGTCTTCCGCCTACATTTGCAGTATCATCATCACAGAACTTCGATGTACTTCGAAGTTTGATTTATTTCGTGCTTGGTAACATACGTAATTGTAGATTAGATTGTAATTCTAGCAACCATCCTATCAATTCTTTTCCTACTTTTCCTACAACCAGGTCCCTAAAAGCTAGGTCTCCAGTGAAAAACGCTATCGTCTTCGCCTTTAGAAACAAGACAAAATTATGCTAACTAACAAGCTCTACCAATATATGTATGTACCACAGCACTCTGTTGCCATTCCCGCAAATAGTGATAATCTCAAAGTACTGGTATCGCTGATGAAATACTACTTAGCCTACGGACTCAAAAACAATTATTTACAATATCGACTCCAATTTGGAAACGTGCATGAAGATTATGATTGGCTGTTTCATAGATTAGATTATTACAAAAAGCAGAACTGGAAAAATCCGCTCATTGTGTACGATTATAATTAAAATTCAGTCCGACCATTTAGGCACCAACCACAAGTTCATCTGAGATCAGAATTGGTTCATCGTGAACTTTCCAAATTGAAGTTCAGACTATCCAGCTAGCTCTTCCAACTGATAGACTCAGAAATTCAAAATGCATGTTTGAAAACTCGGACGCAACTTCAACGGTTCTAATCGCTAATCAATATCTTCTGTTAGCTTCTGTTGATTGAACCTTAGCGTTGAGAATATATTATATTGGCTGACCTTCGACAACCGGCTACTGTTGTCATTTTTCTTGAAACCCCTCCTGATTCGTCTATAAGAAGGATAAATATTGAATTCCATACTCGATAAAAAGATGGCTCTTCCCAACGCCGCGTATTATTTCCAGTTTGTCCCAGGGAAAGGGATGATAAGGAAGGAATCGATCGCAATTCTAAGGACCGGTCATTCATCTAAAACCAAATTTCAATAAACATCGAAGAAACTTCGTCGTAGCAGGTCCTTTTCACAGTGTCTATATGTATAGGCTGTCGCGTCCCGTAGGTGGTCCGAGGTCTAAGGGTTAAAGGTTCAGATTTATTTGACACTTGTATCGTAATACGGAGAATATACGATTTCCGATTGAGGTAGCCCTTCTATACAAACAATAAACCAACCTGTTACTAACAAGCCCCGCACCTTGAATTATGCATCTAGAACCTAACAATAATTTATATGTTTCTTTTATCGATTGTGAAACATTTCTCACTTCCCTGGGATTATATTAATGCATATCCTTCAAATTGTTTTTACACAATGTTTCATATCAAACGTACGAGAATAGTTTGAAATATGGATATTCTCAGTGTGTACGAAGAAATGGTAACCGCAATCATGTTGAGAAAGTTAGGGATGAACAAGTTTTGCCCCTATCCAGGGGTTTATGGAGTATCGGGAGACACTCATGACTACTCTGGTGAGTCGTAGGTACCCTCAGCATCCACCATGGATTCCTTACGCAGCATTAAGTGCAAGTAGAGTGTGATAAGGCACATCAGTCAAATCCAAAAACCCAAATTCTGATGGACCTGATAGTCTATCGGGAATACCCTCAAAATTGCTGGCCTGTGCCCGGACTATTTTCACTCCAGGGAAACGGGACCAGGAGACTACCGTCTGAATTCTATTTTGTCGGTGTCTTTTGCCACTTTCAAAAAATGCAGATGGCACAGCGGAGGACCTAGCAGTTCTCGCAGCTGTTATTTTTATGGTAAATTAGCCCTAATTCATTATCCTCGTGGGTGATATTAGGGGATGTAGGCCTTTTGTCAAGGTTCACCTCTGTCGCCACTCGTCCTTAGTTTGGACGTAGACACAGCCTAGATAATCTGTAAGCAGGAAAATGTTTTGATATTGCATCTATGCTGCGAATAGGTGCATTGCCATTTGCCGATGTTGTCATTCTACTCGCTGAAAACCTCGAAGGCTTGCAGATGGTAGCTAGTCAGTATTTATTGGGCAGCTGGCCAGGTCTGGTTTGTTGGTCAATCCTTATAAGTATGTTTCCGTCTCTCTGGTCCCGTCCGGTAACCAGCATGAGACCCTTGCCCGATTAGTGTAGAAGGTTTGGCGGTACCATGGAATCGACATCATGGGGATGGCCACCATTGCTGCAAGGCACCTTAGAGAAGCACTCGCTCATATTGTCAAGGCTCCTTTGAAACCATAGCAGAAGCTGCGCCTCCTTCGCACGTACTTATTTTGCCAACGCTACCCTATGGGTTAGTCTCTAGTAAGATTACCCCAGGAAGGCTGCTTGAGTTATGGTGTGAAGTTTGCTCTGCTGTGCGCTCTTGGCTAGGCTTCCCACCTGGTGTCCCATCTTTATGTGGCCAGCTCCTGCTTGCCAAAGGGGCTCAAGTTGGAAGGTCGCCCGCACTGCAGTTGACCTTGACTTCGTTGGATAGTAATTGTTGCTGTGGGCCTAGCAACACAATCTGTTACAAAATCCAGTTTATCTGCTGAGTTTGCTGCTGCACTACATGAATCAGTAGATGGTAAAGAACTTCGACAATGCTCTGAATGCGCAGGCTGTTTGTGTGTGTG
>CM061045.1:62913462-62950962 GCA_030762985.1 Adelphocoris suturalis | reverse complement strand
TAATTCTAATGATTGGGAGTGACATACTTAATATCGAGTCAATCGTCAACGGTTACTATTAATGACTGAAATCTCACGCGATCGGCACCTACCTTAATGGCCCCTGAGTTTCATCGACGAAATTCAGATATAGTATTTACCGAAATGAGAAGTGAATGAGAGTTGAATCATTAATTTAGTCGACACTGCTTAACAGTGTTTTAGAACGGCGAAGCACAAATTACATATCGCATATCGCGGTACAATGGAATAATGATATGGCTTTGATAAGAATCAGCGATGTGGAATCGATGCTTTCACAGTTTATATTAATTATATCAAAGGTTCAAAGTGGTCGATCTCCAATTAGAGTGGTTAATATATCCTCCAGGTGGGGTAAATTATGACGTTCTCTGCTAATAGTTCAGCGTGAATATAAATTCCACAGACTGGTGATTTTGAAATGAATAAAATAGTTATATTAATTGAAATATTGCCTAATTCACATTAACATACAATATTGTCTGTTGCTACTCAAAGGAGGTGGTATGTCTGGTAAATGTTATCCACACCAGTTCCATTGATGTTTCACATCGATATGGCTTGTATACGCGATACTCTTCATCTAGTACTTTCGATTGTACTTTTCAAAACATTGAATTGCGGAAATGAACCGTACACGACTTGTCAAATGCCCTTCTCCACTTTTACGTGTAAAAATTTACTAAATAATATGTACTCTTAGTCAATATATTTCAAGCTGCACATTAGCAGCTGAAAAATGTTGAAATGTACACAATTTTGGACTGAAATAAAACATCGAAACAAAATTAAAATTATATTGCCGTACTCCACTTCAACGTGAAGAGTTTCGATTCTTTCCGGGATTTCATATATCCGCATTAATATCAATATGCAATTCTTCGCCGAATGACACTTCAACAAAAACGATGTCGATGATTGCCAAAGCGGTAGATTGAACAATTAAAGAAGTTGTAGTGTGTGAAGACTTATCGTGCCATCTGTCCGAAGATTGTGAGTGGGCTTTCCCACAGGTGAATAATGGATAGACTTTCACGAGGAGTTGGCGAGGACTGTTCCATCAACTCTTAAAAGAACCGTCTGGTGCTCAAATTCACCCAATACCTTTCGACCAACTTATTCAGTGAAACGGTGAAAAATACGTAGGTAGGTAAGGTGAACCTCCTTTTAAAGAAAAGAACTTCTCGAGAACTTGAAATGTATTTCATCCAATTCACCCTTTTTTGGCTTTCCCCTAGTCACTTCGGTTGCTTGAGAGTAAGATAACGAACCCAGCATTTGCTATGTACGCTGTGAATTGAGGAAAGGTAGTTAGTTTGTTAGTAAACTCGGTTCAGGAGGGAAACATTCAGGTGGTTTAGGTGAAATTGATGCCCCCCATCACAAAATTCAATCGAAATATGTTAACCATATGCTGAAGTGGGATAATGCCTTAGAGTTATCAAATATATACATTTTTACCATCAGACTCCTAAGGTATCAACTATATATGTGCTCAGCAGAGAGTTACTAAACGGACCGTATCGGTAGACCAACTTAAAATATTCATCAGTATGATTTAAATTATATCTCTACCTGTTTGCCAGTTTCAAACCCCTGAATCCTTTACCATGAACATTGTTAAAGCCGTTGTCGAGGGCTTTCAGGGTGTAAAGTGCTTGGAACAATGGAAGAATAAAAATTATTCTCCTTCGGATGAGGAAGGGGTAAATCTTATGGATTAAGACCGTTCATTAAACATTCAAAATTTGCCCCTTGAACTACCAAAAAACAATATTGGACAACATAGAAAAATAACCATCTGCAATGACTGGAAAATCTAACGAAATGAAAATTCGGAATAAATTTAAATTCGTTCTAGAGCATTCCAATACAGTTCATACAGTGACCAAATATGATTTCACCTGAAAAATTTGCGTGTAAATATAACTTTTGCTCTTTGTGGTTCACTTGAGCCACCATACTCCAACCCCTAATGGGGAGCTTCTCTTCATCATATGAAGTCCATGGGGGACCACTTTCGTGAACTAGATGGCTTCTTCATGAGCGAAAATATTGCAGAGATAGAAGCGTCAATTCGAGCTAGTTATGCTATTCATGAAACATTAAATAGTTCATTTCCAAATTTATAGTTATCTAGTGATTTGAAATAGGTATTTATTATTTTGTAGTTTATACCAGCAATCCCAACACTTTGGAAAAATGCCATTGTCTCAATATTTACTCAAGTACCTCCACACAGCTACGGCAAATGGAACAATGTTAATGTTCCTGTCCGAGGAGAAAGAACATGATATTATAAGTGATTATAAGTTTTTAACAATATTCTAGGTATTAATATAGATATTAGAGTATTTTTTTTTCTTTTTCATGGACAACCTGATCTTCTTAGTTACAGAGAACACTTTTTCCTCTTTAATTGTCAAACCTTCAAATTGTATGAACATAAATTGAAATATTGGAACGATGTTTTCGCGATTTCAACTATAAATCTTCCCGGTTATAATATTTTGATGATCAGGACAGGACTATAACTAGGACCCGTGGTTGATTTAGGGCGTGCTGAACTTCGTGTTCGGTACTTCATTTCGTGAACGTGCTGTTTTGAGTTCAAATTACGGCTCTAGAAGACAAGCGATTTACTGAACCTCAAACTCGCCGTGTACTCAGAGCAGTATTTACAAAAGAGGCGGATGCTCTTGAAAATTAGTTGATGTATGGAAATCCTACTCGAGCCACAGTAACTTTGAAGTTGTCATTGCTGACCTCTCGTTTTAATGAGCTTTCTGAGGCAGATGAGGAGGCTAAAATCGCGTTACTCAGCCTCCCCGATCTTCCCGATGAGGAACTGGAAACTGAGTTTGCCAGGAACGGTGAGTAAGAGAATCGATATTTTATCAGAGCAATGATAGATTAGTTTTTGAGAATTGTCGTGAGGGAAATGTTTCACGTCCATCGAAGGATGTAAAATGCGACACTCCAAGTAAGAAAAACGTAGCAACTCCGTTTCTTTGTTGCTTACCACGGATGAATCACTTTCTGGGGATAGGTGTTGCATATTTTGAGACAAAATCCACCCTTCCCAAGACTGTAGTGTGGGAGCTGACATGACACTAGACGGGAGAAATGAAATACCTAATAAAGAAAATCCAAATTCCAACTCCATGTTCCAAATGCAAACTTTTCATTAAATGTGTGCTGTGCAAGGGACGACATTATCCAATGATGAGTCGACACTCGGAATGAACTCCACAGAATGATCAGGCCAACATACTCACGAAGGCTCTCTCTAGAGGTGGGAAAGTGAGAGATAACCCTATCATTTGTCTACATACTATATAATGATGACCTAAATAATAGTGGATGGCTAGGAAATTTTGATAAAAGCTCTATGTGACTAAGGTTCTTTGAAGAGCTATAATATACTAAAATCCTGTGTGAAAGGTTTAGTTCTGGTTAGCAAAAGAAGGGTTGTCCAACAGCATAAACTATTTGGAGGAAGTCTGACATTTTTGAATCCCCATGGTTTAACATGCTAAAACTTGGATCCAACGTCAATTTATATGATATGATTTATATGATTTATATTTGAGCTTCATGATCAGGACGGAATATGCAGTTTTATAGGTGTCGAGGAAATCGTCTATTTCATCAACATTCCCATTTTAGATCCGATCCAATATGTTCAATACCATGTTAATACCAAAGTCGGAGACGAGTTCATGACCATTGTACCTGAAACAAAATATTTTCTAAATTCCAATCAGCGTATTTTCCCTCTCACTCAGAAATGTCCGCAGTATGGCCACATGTACTTTTGCCCAAATTACTTAATATCCCCGTCGCAACCAAAAAGTGAAATTAAATTCTCAATTGATAGTAACACGGCTGAATGTGAATTCATTAAACTTTCTACAGAAAGTAATAAAGTTACGTTACTATTAGAAATAAATTGGTAATTATTATTTTTCCCTAAAGGCGACACAATAAGCATTGTGCACAGTGAAGTAACAGAAAAGAGAAATTCATTTGGCATTTATTTAGCCTCTCCAGGCAAACAACATTTATTGTAGAAAAACAAAACGTTGTTAGCACCTAAAAATGAATTAGCTGGAAAGCCACTCATCATTGGCGATGTCTCGTTGAAGTAGAAACCAAACCAAATATCTGACCGTATGTTAAATTTAAAAGAATTAGTATTAAATCATTTGAACCTACAAGATCCAAGACCTATCAAACATTCAGAAATTTCAAATTTGGATCATCCCAGTATCTGGACTGTTATATTGTATGTCTCTGTCATAAGCCAACAATTGTACCTACTCTAGCTATAAGTATTATTAAACGAATAATAATGTACCAATTTCTGTCCAAGTTTAAATCAGCAAATGGCGTTGGGGGGACGAATTGCCTAAAGACCTTCTGCTGATATCGACCTATTCTGATCACACTGCTGAGAGTTGTCGACTCAGCAGTGCGAACATCATATACGGCGCCTGAGAGCTCCGAGACCTTCAGTCTTCTCTGGTAGCTCATTCTGCTAAGTGTCATCTGTATCATCGTAATTTACTTGTGTTAATTTGAAATAAACTTTTTAAAAAAGCAGTTTCTCGAAGAATCTCAGAAAATTTATTTATATTCATATGAATAAATATGTTATCAACAACTAACAATGGTTTCACCGGTGAAACTTATGAGCCGGAAATATTCGTTAAACATGATTCGTCGATGCTGCAGACAGTCCGGCAATCCATTATCAAACGCTGAGGTCTCCTGAAGGGTGTCCTCTGCGTGAACATAAGGGGCTACGTAGTTTGTCGAGGTAAAATAAGTATGCGTCTATGCGCTTTTTAAGTCTGAGCAAATTACGACATTTTACTTAAGCGAGATTCTTTCTCTAGAGTTACAAAACTTATGTGCCACTTGATTGTCATCAATGGGGAACTTTCATGTTGGGATTTCACACTTTTGTCCTCGAATTCTGATTCAGCGCACGGGATAACCCCGGTAGGAAGATCAAGCATGACATAGTAGTGCAAGGGAGCTGAGGGTTCCCCCCAGGCGGGCGGGGGGCCGTGACATCATCGTGCAAATGAATTTCAAGTGCCGTATTACTAATCAAATACCCATCATATAGCACCTTTCTGGAAAGCTCTCATTATGTTCTTTTTATTGAGAGAATAAAAAATAAAAAATGAAAATTCCCCATTCAGCTGAATAGCTGAAGCTGAATTCTGCTTCGTCTGCCAGCTTCTGGTATTCATCGTGGTAAACCATTATGTTACTGGAAACACATCCCACTGACTCTCCGTTTTTCAACCCTTCGGTGAATATTATAGTTGAATAAGTCCGCCATGTATATATGTATGTATGTATGTATGTATGTATGTATATATATATATATATATATATATATATATATATATATATATATATATATATATATATGAGTATTGCGTTAATATTCGGATCCATCTCTTGGGGTCGTGGGTGAAAGTATGATACATGGGTCGGTAGAGTCAGTGCTTTATAACTGATGTGGAATAAATTGAGGAGGAATTGGGTTGGCATACATCTGTGCAACGTTGGTGTGCTCTTGTATGAGACTGCTGACAGGTAGAGGTGAACGAGGTCGGTTCCATCTAGTATATATAGAACATCAACTGACAGCGAAATGATTTCATCCATTACCTAACTGTGCTGAGCCTTGAGTCTTAAAATATACCTACCTATCTGTTAGAAGTTGTCTTCATATATTTCAGAGGTGTGCGTGGCCATGAGGTAACCGAGATTTCTATCCTCATGCCCTTGTATTGGAGGTGTGAGAGCATCATGTTGGAGTCGCATGCTTGACCATAGAACATGGCGCCATAACCAAGTACATATAGCCCGAACCGTGGCACAATAGAAAGTCATTGAGACTATGACCATTTATGCTATCAACATATTATCTGATTTTTCTCGTACATGGTCATTATGAAATTTTCATGTGAGGATATTACCTATTCAGATGTACAACCAAAAACGTTGTGGCAGTTCTAACTGGGAAGTCATAGTTGCCTACGTTCATTGTGTCTCTGATTTCCAGTTTCTTTTTCCGTGTGAAAGAAATAACCTATTGATTTATCTTCCGAAATCTGTAGACCCTTTTCAAGACTCCAGGCCCTTAAACAGTGGTTAAATGTTGACAGAATTTGGATTCCTAAGTTTTTGCCTTCATGGGCAGTATTTTGAGTCAAATACTCCACTGCGCGTCGTTAGTTAGAAAATGTAATAACAACTAAACGCTATAAATATAAATACCATAAAAATAAATTCTATGAAAATAAATTCTGGGGTAAACTATACTCCCATTGAAGAAAGAAAAAAGATTAAAATGTTCTGTCCGCCTTCCACAAGTTGTATTTCTTGAATCTCGTCCGCTTCGCGAAAATCAGCAGTGAAGTTGAATTGGACGTTCCGTCACCCTCTCCAGGCCGTCTAACGAGGTAAAACCTCCAGCAAGTCTGGAGCTAATGCAATTAAAAGACTAAGAGGTAGCGGCCTGGAAAAGGGGGCTAGGGAGGTTCTGTATTATGAGATTTGGAATTAGGGAAGGGAGAAGTGTAGGGCTCCGGGAAGGAGCGGTGGCAAGGAAAAGACCATTAAGGGCTTATTGGCGACGTCAGGCTCTCTCCTGGTGACGGTTGATTTTGATGAATGATATTTACCCCTTTAGAAATACCCTTAAAACTGCTCCATCCTTCTCCCTCACCGCACCACTGAATCAAAACATCCCCCATTAACCACATATTTAAAGAGGAACGCAATAAGATCGAAAAAGCACCCCAGTTGGGTCTGATATAGAGTTCCTCGCCCTTGTAAGGAGTAATTTATCATTGGAAAAGAGGGCCTTTTTCTTTTTTTTTCCTTTTTTTGGACCGAAGTTTCTTTTTTCTTTTCCAACCCCACCTCTTCTTTTGCGTTTCTCTCTGCGTTTACAGCACTCCCTTCTCACCAGCAGTATCTTTCATAGAAGTTGAGGACACTGGGGTGAATCCCTCGCGACACATGGCCAACGAGTATGACATATGGGTTGTTTGTTTGCCTCCCACTTGGGTGAGGGAATGCAAAGGGTCAGGTGTTTTTTATTTTATTTTTCCGACTTGATTTTCGTTGCTTCCTTTTTTTTTCCTTTCTTAATCGTAAAAATGGTTTCACACTTGGAGTAAATCTTTGGCAAGCGTCTCCGTTTCTCCCTGAATCGATAGTTTGCAATTCTTTTTTGGGTCACAGAGTGATTGATAGTGCTACTGTTCAGCGGCTCGAGTAATTTCTGAATAAAATTTATCCATTTATCATCTCAGAATTACGGTTTGCTTTAAATGTTTTTCCTGGCTTTTCGTGGTGCATTTCCCTCGTGATTGGTACATATTTGAAAGCGCATTTTACGTATGCCTTCCTTTTGTTTTCTGGTGATCTATGAATTCTTGTCTGCTGCTTCGTCGAAGGTTAGTAAACCAAGAAAAAGACTTCAATACGAACCACAGAATAAATAAAAATTTAACTGCTGTTTATGGTCCCCGACAGTAATATGAATCACCCAATGTTTTACTGGTTTACTGGGTGAGGTGAGGATACCTCGCAAGCGTGATAAAAAAAGAATCACCTAGAAAGCCGTATAACTCAACCCTTCAAATAAAATAATGAAATAACTATTTGTACTGTTTAGAAAGTTCGTGTGTTTGTGCGAATGAGTATATCTTGTTTCGGCTTGGAGTGTGGTACGGCAAAAGAGCCACAGAGTTACTCGAGTTTAAAATCTCAGTTGCTGTGTTCTGTGTAATCACCATCCACACACTTCAGGGTTGTTAACAAGTGTTCGTTTTATAGGAGTACCTCTCTCTTTTCCTCCGCCTCCCTCATATTCCTGAATCCCTTGGGGTGGCTCAATTTTAATTATTGACATTTTCCCTTTGCCTTGGATGAGATTTTAATGACAGTAAGCATTAAATTTTTAAGTAACCAGATTTTGTTAGCGTGAAGCTGTCATTGGTTACCCACCCACCACCCTCCCACAAAAAAACATCTTTTATAATTTTACAGTCTAAATACTGGACACTTTTGCTGGTCAGATTTCAGTTTTATGGTTTTTAATATGTAAATCTATTTCATTGTTCTCTGCGTTGGTATATTTTAGAATACCATGTTAGGAGAAAGTGGAGTATGGCGTAAACGCTAAAAACGTGGGTTGTCAGCCCAACCGAATTTTCTGCCTATTTTGGTTTTTGTTCCCATTATTCACAAGTGAAAATCCATCTACCAGTTTACTATGCCAAATGACGTGGTAACATTTTGCTCAAACCGTAGGGCTTAAATGTGAGGGTGCAAATCCCAACTATATACCAAAGAAAAACCTTTCATTTGGGGCCTCGTAAGTCGAAACAATAATAGATGTTGTTAGCTGAGGTCACAGCGCTATTGATTCCTGACGAACAAAAGCTTTTTCCTGCTCAGGAGTTCCAAACTTGTATGTCAAACTCGTTTCAAATGCTCCGTTCATCCCGTTTCAAACATTCAGTGCATTCTCAAAGCTCTGGAGACTAGAAACCCATATTGCCGCTAGCAATAAAGATAGTTGTATAAAGATATTAGTTACGGAGAATTCAATATATACTTAGTACGTATCTGAAATATCAAACTTGTTCTGTGAACATTTTAGGTTTCTACCTACTTTATTGAATTCACCCACTTTAATCAACGGGTGGTATTATAAGCATAACTCACTCGGTGAGAACATTCCTATTATACAATGACCTCAGCTGCAATCCATTTAAGGTCAACGGGGTCAATGGAAATAACAATTCCCTAGTCTAGCAGCGCAAGCAGAAGTAATGAAAATAGTAGGTAATCAAATTAATGAAATAAAAGCAGAATTATGAAAAAATACTACAGGAATTCAATATTTACAGCTCTAAAAGTGATTTTTGAGGTTGGCAACGCGTCATAATAGTATCAAATGAAGTGATATGAATGAAATGATTCAGGGTTGAAAAAAGTGCTTAACCGACATCAAAAAACCCTACTTGGGGCTCACCGACATCAACTAAACTAGACAAGTTGGAGCAAAAAATTAAGGTTTCCATTACGAAAAAAAAGAAGGCTTAGTCGGTGGCAAAATTTTATTTTGCTTCCAAGTCTGTAAGGCAGCAGAAGCTTTGATTTATCTTTTAAAATGAAAAAAAAAAAAAAAAAAAAAATGTGTGCTCCAAAATCAAAATTTCCACTGGCATTTTGCGTTTCATGGCCTTCTGAACAAATTTGGTTTCGTGTCCGTCTGTCTGTCCACATTTCCATAACTTCTTGCCACAGCCATAACTTCCACAATTACTATTGGATTTCAATGAAATTTTCAGGAATAGTACCGGTTCAGCCCTAAATGGTGCTCTATTAATTTCATCATGATTAAATCAGCGGTACGATCTGCGCATGCGTGAACGTAATTTTCTTGTGATAGTCATGAGTCCGTCAATGTTGAAAAGATTTCAATCAGGTTTTCAGGGATGATGCGGGAAAGATCCCTTACGACATTCATCATGATTGAATCAGCGGTAGCTACGCTGTACTCACGCGCGATCGTTTGTCTTTCTATATTTCCTTGCCACAGCCATAACTTCCACAATTTTGATCGGATTTCAATGAAATTTTCAGGAATAGTGTGGATTTAGCCCTAAATTATTCCCTGTCAGTTTCATCGTGATTGAATCAGCGATACGCTCAGCGCCTGCGTGAAAGTAATTTTCTTGTTGAAGTCACGAGCAAGCTTCTGGGCCATGTCCTTGGCAGTGTGTTTTCAGCCTATTGATTGAAAAATCCGTTCATCCATAAAATGCAATCGAATATTGATTGTTTTCTATCTGCCGTTGATGGGTTAAAGAGAAAAGCCTCAACCCTCAAGCCTTTTTGTACGTAGTTAGCTAACGACATTTTGTGGAGGATGCATGGTTATTTGGACGCCCAGTATATTTAGGCACAAATTATTATGTATACTATATACATGAAAACTTGTTGAAATACAGAGTTAAATTAGGGAAAATGGCAATAGGAAAACTCTTTGATAAAGTAATTGGTTATTCGTCTATTGCCATTTATTCACTGATTCATAATAAAGGGATTATTGATTCTCGCTTGATATGACAAATCACAAGGATTACCGGCGCAGTGTCCGAATATTCAAGTGAAAAAAAGTTGAAAAGCGTTTGTGAAAATTGTTTGGATGATCTGTAAAAGAAAATTTTACCTGCAAATTATATCGTTAAAGGTTTTTCCTAGCTTTCCTTCAGTGGAATACTTAAAGTTTATTAACACTAAGGTGGGTAGGGGAACAGGCAGTTTCCGAGGTTTGTTTATCTACAGATTGACGTGATAAAAACGAGCAGCTCGCGTGTTTGACCAACACGTAAAATGCGATAATCATCAGGCTTCCTCGGTAGTTGAAGAGCACCGTTCGGAACTGTAAAGAGAGCGCTCGAATGATTTGTTCGCTGCCGTCGCGTAGTATCGCATATACTAATCTTTTATCATCTATTCCGTCATACAAGTCTCACCGTACACGAGCCATTTCAATCACTCTTTCCACGATATCTACTTTTCCTCTGTTCATAATTACCGCTACTCATGGTATACGCTCATCCATGCAGTATTCCAGGGGGTCAACATTTTCACATTTGATCTCAAATTGAATAAATCACCCACAAAACATCTGAATACAAGTTTAACTCAAAGTCTCGAATGGTCGTCATGAAACACCTATGCGTGATGTTCCATGGAATAGTAATTTTAATCATTGACTAAATTTGTTTTGGTGAAAAGGCAGGTATAAATTGATTTCGGTAAAATCCATTGAAATTCATTGTAAGAGGAGGGGGTCCCAATGTCACCAGAGTCCGTTTGAATATAAAACGTGGCTTCCTCGTGTTCGTAACACGTGTGAGCTATTATTATGAATCATTGTAATGTTTTAAATAATCTTGGAAGGTTGTATAGCGGGTTCTCATGGTTGGGGGAAATAGTAAATTAGGATGGAACTTTTCTGTCATCCAAGTTGGTGCAAAATCGATGAATTTGGCAATGAAAAAATGGTACTTGAAAATATGTTACATCTGCTAATGCGCGGAAACTTCCAGCGAGTGGGAGCGACGAAATTCATTAGAAACCATCTGCAGCCTAACATGCATTCCCATAAATTGTTATCCTAATCAAATGAAAAATGGAAAAGTAAGCTTGCTCAAGGGCCTTCACACAGTTGCCATCTAGTTTTCGTACAGTTCAGTTGTTAGTACTGGTTTTTTGACCAAATGTATAAGTCCCACGTGTCCCGAACATCCTCATTCTTATTCCCTTCAACAAATAGATGGCGACTGATAAGTGTGCCCTCCCTTCTCCTTTGGATCCTACATTTCCAGCAATGAGTTACCTCCACCTCCTGCTACCAACGACAGTGGTTAACGATTAGTTTTCCCATTGGTCAATCAAGTACCGGAGATCAGGAGAAGAAGTCAAGGAAAGTGTTCAAGCTGATGTTCGCTATATTATGCAGATACCCTGCCTTTTAAACAAAACGCTAGGAGAGGGGGGGAGGGGGATCGTGAGGTGTCTACAGAAAGGTGGGAGATGCGGTTCATGCTACAGGCTTGTTGCACACATTAGGTATACCAAAAAGTAGGGACAACGTGATTCGTCAACAACGTTTATATTAAATTCATTGCCAGCAAATAATTAATTTTAGACCCAATCAATAAAACGAGAGCTAAAGGAAATCTTTCACCAATTTAACACTATTTATAGCACAGAGTACACATCTGTGTTCAGCGATTCATTACATAAAGCATACTAGCAACTAGTTATGGTTAAAGTAGTATTGGTTGTAATTTATTGTTATTGTTGGAACTACATCTGCGCTTATTAATTTCTAACATTGTCAAATAAACTCGGTGCATACACTCGAGAAAATATGTATTGAACATTTTCGTAAGAAGGTAGGAGGTAGAACAGCACTATTCCATTAGAAGGGAAAGTCATTGAGGTAGTACCTAATGCGACTTATCTGGGGGTGGTCCACAGTTCATCAGGCTTGTTTTCTTTGGTTACACAAAGGAGGGTTTCCATGGCGCGCATAGCTTCTGGGACAGTGAATAAGATGAAATACACCGGTAAGGTGTCTTTCTGGCCTACCAACATAGAACTATACTATTCTTTTGTTCGTGCAACATTGCTCTATGGTTCTTCTGTGTGGTTCAAAGCTTACAAGCTTTGAGGTACCCAAGAGACTTGGAATCTGTGCAAGTTCAGCTTTTCAAGCTTGTGTTGGGGCGCCCTATGAACACTCCTAGTAATTACAGAAGACTGGAGGTGGGTTATATTAATGTGACGTTCAATGTTCTCAAGCATACGCTGAACTACCTGTTAGAATTTACTCGTGCTTATTTATTGAAGAGTTGCATATTTAAGCGTTGGTGAAAATTAATACATATGTCGAATACTATCAAGTGATGATTATCATTGTTGTTGTGTTGAAAAGTTCTCGTAAAAATCGTGTCTCTGTTTGGGAAATTGGGTTATATCCGGATGAAATTTGCAGTTGGTGTGCTTTGTGAAAACCAGTATACGAAATCTGTGGTTTCCCAAATTTGAGAATGCAGAAGTTAGTGTTCCACTGTTCAGGACTCTTGTTGTCAGTTGTTCAAACGCATGTATAGTACTTGGAACGACTTCCTTAATGAACGGCTTTATGTGAATAGCACATTTTTAACAAATCCCAGCTTACTTATTTACTTTTCTTGTTTGCTTCCGATTTTATCGTCACGCAAGTTAGCCTTCTTTGGTTAAATTAATATAGTGAAATAATGGTGTGATACAGATTTGATTAAATAAAAATGAGGTTGTTAGCTCTTCATCGTAATTAATCATTTAGAGTACCTACCTAGTTGGAATATTTGTGTTGGCCGGATCATTTTATTTGTCCACTTGATTTAATTAAATTGCTATATCTGAATGTGCTTTTCATAAATTCGGTTACCCGAAAAGACGTTAACAATCTCTGTGGGTTAAAAATTATTTGAGTAGAATACGGAAGCGTATACTTTATATTTAATATTCCGAAGTGAGGCAGTTGTGTTTGATAATCTAATATTTTTACCGCTTATGTTAAACTGCGCCATAAAAATGTCAGTGATTCTATGTAATGAACACAATTTGTTCAAACATACTTATTTAAAACTGAAAAAAAAAACCCATTATAGATCAGGTGCTAGATCTTACCTGCTCCCAAGAGTATCATTTTAATAAGGACTGACACTTCCTTGCGAAACTCTGTTTAAGTGGAGTTACATCTTTCGTGTTTGTAACGTCATCGAATGTATTCACGTTCAAAGTTTGGCAAACTCGCATGCTCAAATGAGACCAAGACTCACGCGAGGGCAGAGAGCCTGAGATTTTTCAACTCCATTAGTTAAATTAGGTCGCCAGAGTTCAGCGGATAAGGAGGAGGGGATGCTGTGATGCGGTTTCCTTGGACGGGATGCGACGATGTTGGCGCGGAGGAAGGGGGTTGAATTATTAAGTAAGGAAGTGGTTATTAGCGGGATGAGGGGGCTGGTTCAGGTTAACGGAGGAAACCAGGGTAGGATCTTGTTCCACCGGCTCAGTTTGGCAGCTGACCAACAGGGAAAACCCGTGAACTATGGCCATGAAGTCGACAAATGCTCATATGGGCACCCCGTATCCTTTACGATGCGCAAGCGAACGATGTCGGGATTCGGTCGGGCGATATTAGGTTAGATTTACCTACCCATAGCCAGGTTGTCTTACTAGGAACCGAAAATAATACATTGTTGTAAGAACGAAATCAACGCATTAGAAAAATTATTCGTTCATACAACATGGTTACAATTACCTCTTCTTTGGAATTTCAGATGAGGAAATTCTAACAATTTGGAACAAGAACGCTGCAAACTATTACACAGAGGTTTATTATTTCTGTAGGTATTGTATAGCTGTTCTACAGAGAACACCCGTCTATAACATTAAACAAATCATTATGTAGGTAGGTATCTAATGTATCTGCATAGAATAAATTAGGTTTAAAAAGGAGTAATTAATAATGCACATCATTGCACACTTTCAACCAGTCAAAAACTGGTTGTATATGAGTTAAACTTAACTTCGTTAAGACCTTGTGAATAAAAACAGTGAATAAAAATAGCCATCTATCTAGATATTTAAATTTAATTTTATCATTCATTTTAGTGTTGTCCCAGTCTCATATCTACCTACCGAACTCGTATCTCAGTATCTAATAACTTCTATGAAATATGAATTAACTTTTCTTATTATATTCAGTCATAATTATTGATCCCTCTGCACAAAGGAAACAAGAGGAACTTGTTCAGCTGCGTCATTTTATCTGACCACTATGAAAATTCTCCCAGTTAATACGTAACCTAATTTTGGGTTTATAATTGAAAATTTAAATATTAACGACTTGGGGACAGTTCCATTCGACTCAGCGAACGAAAATACTTCAGGGATGGTTACTAACCCTGATTTGAGTTTTTGCGTGCTATAATGCAATGTGGTCGGAGCGTATGCCGAGCGTCAAAGCTTGCTGTCTAGCTGTCATTGATGAAACTTAGTTTCCCCGAAAAATCCTAGGGTTGCAGCTCCGTTATGCTCGTAGTGAGAGAATGAAAGATTGTACAGCCTTCTGGACGATTTCATTAGATTTGTTTTAAAATTATTCCTTAGAGTTGTAAAGGGCGAGAGTAATCAGCTTCTCGTATTTTGTAGTTTTTATTCCAGCTAAGCGCTTTCGCCACATAAGGCCTCGTCAGAGCTGTGAAATGTCAGCACACCCTAAGTACAGGTTTGTATTCCTATATTATTGTATTGAGCTATTTAATATGTATCAAGTTTTTAAAAATTTCAAAGTTGAAAAATAAGTCAAAAATCGAAATAATGCCGTTCGCAAGTTATGGACTTCAGGGGTTGTTTTTACAACTAATTTGCTACACGAAGTGCCTCGTATACTTTTTTTTTTAGAAGCTTTGTTTCCGATTTGTTTCAATTTAAAGATTTTTACGTGTTTTCGACTTCATCATACAAAAACGGCTATAACTCCCTGAAAACGCACTGTAATATTTAAAAAAATGTGTTAAATTTCCCATATTTCTAGTGCCTCCAAAAAATATTTCTGGGGTCCTATTGGATGAAAAATCAACTCGTTGTTTCAACAACTCTCCTGAAGTTGGGCGGTCGTTGGGACACCCTGTATAAGACTCGAAGAAAAATCATTTCCATACGTCATTTCTTACAATATCTATATAATACGCGTACTAGTTGATAAACTGTGAACGATGTGCCCTTTCGAATTACGTGTATTTCGTTTTATTTAGAAGTTGGCAACCATACTCCTTACCATGATAAGAAGCACCTATTTGTGTTTTTCTATTTTATTATGTTATATTATTGTCCTCCAAAATCGAAATCTTCACTTGCTTTTTGCGTTTCAGAGCCTGCTGATCAATTTTGATTCCGTGTCTGTCTGTATGTCTGTCAATGTAGTAAATCCTAGTCACGCTCAAAAGTATACCGTTTTTTAGTCAAATTTCGATGAAATTTTCATGGATTGTCCGGGTTTGCTGATGTCTCCTTACTGCTGATTGTTGGTACATAGCTCTGGTCGATCTCTGACCCATGTGCGCCGACCAGTGTTGCATCCTCCATATGGACAACTGAAAAATTTTTCAATTTTGCTTGTCTACTACTGGCGCAAATCTAAAAATAGAATAAAATCGTTTTTGTCTCTCTTCAACTTATTTTTAAAGAGATTTTTTTCTAAAACGGAAGGAACTATGGCGTATTATAAGGAACAAATGCACAATAGATGTTAGGTACAATGAAAGTTAACAGCACTCATAAAATGTTGGCTAACGGTACATACAACTTGGTACTTGATGTCCATGTAGGAGATCCCTACAAATATATGAAGGCCTCGTTCCTTAGGGGGTGGAGTTTCCTTTTTTTTTTTAATTTTGCATTCTGAATACAATATCAAGAGAAGACGACCAACACCTTACCATTCATAAAAGACAAAACAAAAACATTGGAAAAACTAAAAGAAAGCCGCAAAGACGCACCTATTCCACCAGAAATATATATGTTAAAACGGTGCAGAAACAATCGAAAACTAAATCAAAATCAAACAAAGAAGTGCTTAAAACCGTGAACCCAGAACTAAAAACTGCCCGAATAGTCCCGCTTCACCACAACACGAAAGAGGAAATACACTTGACCAACGTCCGTCGCCCAAAGAAATTCACGGATACAACGGCAAGCGCATGGGACGAGAGCTGAATAAATCCGACGTCTTAGCTAACAAATTCGGGCTAAAACTCAGCCAGGAAAATTTATCAACTCTAAAAGGCAAAAACTTGTTGTATATGAGTTAAACTAAAGATAGGTATCTAAAAAAAACTTCGTTAAGACCTCGTGAATAAAAACAGTGAATAAAAATAGCCATCTATCTAGATATTTAAATTTAATTTTATCATTCATTTTAGTGTTGTCCCAGTCTCATATCTACCTACCGAACTCGTATCTCAGTATCTAATAACTTCTATGAAATATGAATTAACTTTTCTTATTATATTCAGTCATAATTATTGATCCCTCTGCACAAGGGAAACAAGAGGAACTTGTTCAGCTGCGTCATTTTATCTGACCACTATGAAAATTCTCCCAGTTAATACGTAACCTAATTTTGGGTTTATAATTGAAAATTTAAATATTAACGACTTGGGGACAGTTCCATTCGACTCAGCGAACGAAAATACTTCAGGGATGGTTACTAACCCTGATTTGAGTTTTTGCGTGCTATAATGCAATGTGGTCGGAGCGTATGCCGAGCGTCAAAGCTTGCTGTCTAGCTGTCATTGATGAAACTTAGTTTCCCCGAAAAATCCTAGGGTTGCAGCTCCTTTATGCTCGTAGTGAGAGAATGAAAGATTGTACAGCCTTCTGGACGATTTCATTAGATTTGTTTTAAAATTATACCTTAGAGTTGTAAAGGGCGAGAGTAATCAGCTTCTCGTATTTTGTAGTTTTTATTCCAGCTAAGCGCTTTCGCCACATAAGGCCTCGTCAGAGCTGTGAAATGTCAGCACACCCTAAGTACAGGTTTGTATTCCTATATTATTGTATTGAGCTATTTAATTTTATTTTTTAGTGTAGATTTAGGGTTTGAGAGTATTATTATTACAATTTCTAGCTAGTATACCGCAATACCGCATGTCTAGTAATGTTGATATTTAGTATATAGTATAGGTATTTTCTTGCTAGTATATTTACTATAGATTCAAACGTGATATTTATAATTACCTGCATATAAGTCATATTATAGAGACGCTTTGTTAGGGAGACCAATCCTCTTATCATGGTTAGCAGGCGGTGTACCTGGTGAGAGGTTACAAGTTATAGTTTTAGTTTTGATGGTTTGATGTATAATATAGTCTACTATTCGGTTACCTATGTATGTATTTACCTTTTACATGTTGCTGAAGGCAGAGAGGGGCTAATTTTTTTTGTTAAAATTAGTGAAATATTAACATTGTTAGCAGGAGCACTTATCATACTTTCAATTATGTAAGATGATAGAGTTGGGTTGTTGTACATCATTACTGCCTGGCATGAGCATCATAGAGTTGTCATAAGATTGCTCCGCTTCTCTATGTGTTTACTCTTATATTTTTATGTAGAGGTTGTTGGGTCTCCCTATAACAATATAGATGTAAATGATTAGTATAGGTATAATATGTGACGTTTATTACATTATTGTTTTTTACATTATATATTTTACATTATTGCTTTTGGTTTAGGTATTGAGTTATATTATTTTGATTGTTGTAAGTTACCTACTGGTTGTGTGGTTGAAGAAGGGGATGAACTGTTTACCTAAGTTATTTATTTCACATTTTTTATTTATAGCATTAGGTTCTTTTATCATATGTATATTTTCTAAGATCCTTCTCTTCACTGTATTTATTTCTCTACCCTTACCAGTTATGGCATCATCAGCTATATGATTTTATGTGAAAAGGTGTTCGTCTAGCGTAGTCTCTTTAACGCTGTACTTAAAATTATATTTATGTCGATCGAATCGTTTTTTTAATTCTGGAGGCTTTCGTCAATGTGTACTAGGTCGCAGTTTTTGCAAGGAACATTATAGACGTTGAATCGAGTATCTAATAATGGTTCCTTATCTTTTATCATCATGTTATCATCATATTATTTTTGGCAAATGCGGATTTTAATTTATTTTCCCATTCTGGTTTGTATGTTAAGGAGATGTACTGGGGCTTAATAGGGTTATTATTATAGGGTGCTGTTTTTACATTATATAGGTTATTAGGTTTTTGATTTGAATATGTGAGTTGACTAAATATTTAGTTTTAGGTTGGTTCGTAGTTTTATGAAAATAGTTATTGATAAGGTTTTCTGGTTGTACTATCGTTTCGCGTGTTTTGTATTTATAAATTTTGTTGATATTTAGGTTAAATGTTACAGATTTCTTGATTTTGGCTATGGTATTTTAGGTAGTGGGGGTTGTGCGGTCCTTATTCTTAGGATAAGTTATATTTCTTTCTGCTTTCTCTATTTGTTGTTTAATTAAATTATAAGTTTATTTATTTTTAAGAAATAAATTTTCTAATTTACCTTTAGTAGAGTTGTAATATTTCAAAGAAGTTACCTTAAGTGCTGAACAAGCGTAGTTATATATTAAGTTGTTTTTAAATTATAAAGGGTGTGAAGAGTCGTAAATAATTAGTTTACCAGTAGATGTAGGTTTGTTATAATACTTAAGTGATATTATTTGTCCTTGTTGTTCTCGTATTATAGTGGTGTTGAGAAATGGGATTTCATTATTCTCTTCTTTCTCTGATGTGAATAATATATTGTTAATTTGTTGATTGAACCAGTTTAATAGTCTATCGGCATCATTTTCTTTTACAGCGAGGATGTAGTCATCTTCGAATTTGTAGAAGAATTTAACGTGGATGTCGGTGGTTTCTAGTGCGTCTTTTATTAGTTGGTCTAGCACTATTTTACCTACTGTTGAGCTTGATGCTCCTCCCATTTGTTGTTCTGACATTTGTCGGTAGAGGTTATTGTTGATTTTGAAGTGCCCACTGTTGCAGCAAATTTTGAATTCTTTAATGAATAATAGACTTTTTTTTTTCTTTGTGGCGAAAGCGCTTGGCTGGAATAAAAACTACAAAATACGAGAACCTGATTACTCTCGCCCTCTACAACCCTAAGGTATAATCCTGAAAGCCAACTACACCAAATATTTTGAAATTATATGTAAATGAGAACCAAAAAACATACCGTTACCTTGAAATTTTCGGGGGGGGGTTTACATTTTTTTTCTTGGTCGATTACAAAGGCTCATTATTGAAAATAATTTACCAAAAGTTCCAGTAATGCAGCATGATAATATGAGCGGATTTGCGTGAATTAACGTATATTGTAAAACCATTTTTTTTTTTCATCGGAATTTGAGCACATGTAAGGAACTGTTAACTACCAATTTTATGGCGAAAAGCTCGTCCTAAATATAATTTTGAAATTCGAAAACCATTTTGGATTTTTATTTTTTATTTTTTTTTTTTTTTTTTGGTTGGGGGGGTGCAAATATTGTTGACATATAAGTACATTTTATAGCGTCATTTTTTACATTGATTGTTTAATGTAATAGTTCATCGTAGATAAACGTCTTTTGACTGAAATTCACCTAAAAATATAAACTTCACAATTGGTAGCTATTTTTAGTCATTTTAGCGAATTTTTGAAGAAAATTAAGCTATTGCTCTCGCCTCAAAATTTGTAGAATTATATATATATATATATATATATATATATATATATATATATATATATATACACGTGTATAAAGCTCGTTTGCTACATTGAGCTAGATCCTACTCATTTGCTACCTCCAAGCCATGAAGCCTTGATGTAGCAAACGAGTAGGATTCGTTTACTTAACGAAGGGGTTTCAGATATACGGTTTTTCTGTAGAACTAGACGAATCCTACTCATTCGCTACACGAAATCAGGGATGCCAACCCTTTTTTATATTTCTGTTTTCCCAGTAGCTCTCAGCAGAATCCAACTAACTTCCTTCTCCAGACGACGGATGGTTCGTCTACGTATTGTCTGACAGACGAGTGGGCAGTGTAGGATCTAAATTACTTGTATCAACTACAATGGAAAAATGAGCGCCACATTGGCGCATGCCAGTTCTTGCGCTTTTTCTTTGCCAGAGAGATGTAGAATGTATGAGTGAAGCCCAAGTGGGAAGTTGAGAATCTACATCTCATTTGTCAATTTATCATGGTCCCGAGGACCCGGGCTGGTAGGGAGGGGATATATTAGAACTATTGACATGGATATGTCTTTGCTCTGGGGGGGTCAACCAAAAATTTCCGTGAATCAAAATTTGTGTCACAATTTCAGTGTTTTTCACGTACAACCCGTTGCTAGGGGAAAGGAACTTCCGCAGTTTTCATCGCACAGAAATCGTTCGCCACTCGTTGGAAAGCGATTGATATATGTGATAAATGTTCACATCTCAAGCTACCAATTTCCCCCTCCTTTCGTACCTGGCTACATTCCTAAACTAAGTTGATTGGACTATAAACAATTTTAATAAGCCGGTTACAATATTCTTAACGTACCTAAAGCAATAGCATCATTTACTTCACTCCATAGAAAAAATTTTCATCCTCTTGACAACAGTCGATTGTTAACAACAACTCATTGTAGTGGCTTCTCTCAACAGTTGTAAGTAAACATTTCTGTGAGTAAACGCTCAACATTTCTATAAGAAGTAAACCGTTGTTTTGTTGGAATTAGTCGGGATGCGACCCAGGGATTTGTTTAAAGTTAAAGGATTTGTTTACAACTCTCGAGGACAACCGTTATGAAATCCCCAATCAAAGACATATCCATGTCACATGGTAGGTATCTGCTTGTTTACGAGTTTAGCGTGGTCGTTTCCTCCTGCTTTTATTTCAGCTTTGTAAAATTGAGAAAAAAATCGTTTCGGCTAGTAAAAATCGCGATAAATTCATTTTTCATGGTCCCGAAGACGTGGGAGGTCAGGGAAGGGGTAAATATGAAGATTATTATATTTCAGCTTTTTAAAATCGGAAAAAAAGTTTTCCAATAGTAAAAATCGCGATGGATTGAATTTTCATGGTCCCGAGGACCAGGGAGGTCATGGAGGGGGTAAATATGAATATTATTATATTTCAGCTTTCTAAAATCAGAAAAAACGTTTTCCACTAGTAAAAATCGCGATGACTTCATTTTTCATGGTCCCAAGGACCTGGGAGGTCAGGGAGGGGGTAAATATGAAGATTATTATATTTCAGCTTTTTAAAATCGGAAAAAAAGTTTTCCAATAGTGAAAATCGCGATGGATTGAATTTTTATGGTCCCGAGGACCAGGGAGGTCATGGAGGGGGTAAATATGAATATTATTATATTTCAGCTTTTTAAAATCGGAAAAATAGTTTTCCAATAGTAAAAATTGCGATGGATTAATTTTTCATAGTCTCGAGGACTTGGGAGGTCATGGAAGGGGTAAATATGAGGATTATTGTATTTCAGCTATTTAAAATCGGAAAAAACGTTTTCCACTAGCAAAAATCGCGATGATTTCATTTTCACGGTCCTGAGGACATGGGAGGTCAGGGAGGGGGTAAATATGAAGATTATTTTATTTCTGCTTTTTAAAATCGGATAAAAGTTTTCCACTAGTAAAATTCGAGATGAATACATTTTTCATGGTTCCAAGGACCTGGGAGGTCAGGGAGGGGGTAAATTTGAAGATTATTATATTTCAGCTTTTTAAAATCGGAAAAAAAGTTTTCCAATATTAAAAATCGCGATGGATTAATTTTTCATGGTCCGGAGGACCATGGCGGTCTGGGAAGGGGTAAATATGAATATTATTATATTTCAGCTTTTTAAATCGCGATGACTTCATTTTTCTTGGTCCCGAGGACCTGGGAGGTCAGGGAGGGGGTATATATGATGGTTGTTATATTTCAGCTTTTTAAAATCGGAAAAAAAGTTTTCCAATAGTAAAATCGCGATGGATTAATTTTTCATGTCCCCGAGGACCTGGGAGGTCAGGGAGGGGGTAAATATGAATATTATTATATTTCAGCTTTTTAAAATCGGAAAAAAAGTTTTCCAATAGTAAAAATTGCGATGGATTAATTTTTCATAGTCCCGAGGACCAGGGAGGTCATGGAAGGGGTAAATATGAAGATTATTGTATTTCAGCTTTTTAAAATCGGAAAAAACGTTTTCCACTAGCAAAACTCGCGATGATTTCATTTTTATGGTCCCGAGGACCAGGGAGGTCATGGAGGGGGTAAATATGAATATTATTATATATCAGCTTTTTAAAATCGGAAAAAAAGTTTTCCAATAGTAAAAATTGCGATGGATTCATTTTTCATAGTCCCGAGGACCTGGGAGGTCATGGAAGGGGTAAATATGAGGATTATTGTATTTCAGCTTTTTAAAATCGGAAAAAACGTTTTCCACTAGCAAAAATCGCGATGATTTCATTTTCATGGTCATTTTTCTTGGTCCCGAGGACCTGGGAGGTCAGGGAGGGGGTAAATATGAAGGTTTTTCCACTACCTAGTAAAAATCGGGATGGTTACATTTTTCATGTCCTGAGACCTGGGAGGTCAGTTTTATTTCAGCTTTTTAAAATCGGAAAAAAGTTTTCCAATAGTAAAAATTTCATGGACAAGACCAGGGAGGTAGTAAAATTCGAGATTAATACATTTTTCATGGTTCCAAGGACCTGGGAGGTCAGGGAGGGGGTAAATTTGAAGATTATTATATTTCAGCTTTTTAAAATCGGAAAAAAAGTTTTCCAATATTAAAAATCGCGATGGATTAATTTTTCATGGTCCGGAGGACCTGGGAGGTCAGGGAGGGGGTATATATGATGGTTATTATATTTCAGCTTTTTAAAATCGGAAAAAAAGTTTTCCAATAGTAAAAATCGCGATGCATTAATTTTTCATGGACCGGAGGACCAGGGAGGTCAGGGAGGGGGTATATATGAGGTTATAATATTTCGGCTTTTTGAAATCGGAAGAAACGTTTTCCACTACCTAGTAAAAATCGGGATGGTTACATTTTTCATGTCCTGAGGACCTGGGAGGTCAGGGAGGGGGTATATATGAGGTTATAATATTTCGGCTTTTTGAAATCGGAAGAAACGTTTTCCACTAGTAAAAATCGGGATGGATTGAATTTTCATGGTCCCGAGGACCAGGGAGGTCATGGAGGGGGTAAATATGAATATTATTATATTCCAGCTTTTTGAAATCGGAAAAAATGTTTTCCAATAGTAAAAATCGCGATGGATTAATTTTTCATGTCCCCGAGGACCTGGGAGGTCGGGGAGGGGGTAAATATGAGGTTATAATATTTCGGCTTTTTGAAATCGGAAAAAACGTTTTCCACTAGTAAAAATCGCGATGACTTCATTTTTCATGGTCCCCGAGGACCTGGGAGGTCAGGGAGGGGGTAAATATGAAGATTATTTATTTCTGCTTTTTAAATTCGGAAAAAAGTTTTCCACTAGTAAAATTCGAGATGAATTCATTTTTCATGGTCCCGAGGACCTGGGTGGTCATGGAGGGGGTATATATGGATATTATTATATTTCAGCTTTTTAAAATCGGAAAAAAGTTTTCCAATAGTAAAAATCGCGATGCATTAATTTTTCATGGACCGGAGGACCAGGGAGGTCAGGGAGGGGGTATATATGAGCTATGAGGTTATAATATTTCGGCTTTTTGAAATCGGAAAAAACGTTTTTTCACTAGTAAAAATCGCGATGGTTTCATTTTTCATGTCCCCGAGGACCTGGAGGTCAGGGAGGGGGTATATATGAGGTTATAATATTTCGGCTTTTTGAAATCGGAAAAAACGTTTTCCACTAGTAAAAATCGCGATGGATTCATTTTTCATGGTCCGGAGGACCATGGCGGTCAGGGAGGGGGTAAATATGAATATTCAGCTTTTTAAAATCGGAAAAAAAGTTTTCCAATAGTAAAAATCGCGATGGATTGAATTTTCATGGTCCCGAGGACCAGGGAGGTCATGGAGGGGTTAAATATGAATATTATTATATAATATTATATAATGCGAAGAAGCTTTTGGCAGACTTTTTTGTTGTAATTATTGATAACGATGGTAGGTAGCTGTAGTAGAGGAAGATATTTAAATAATAATGACATTTTATTGATAAGGCAAGAATTTGAGAATAATAATTATAGATAATACGCAGAAGAATATTAATTATAGTAAAGATATTAGTGCATTTGAATGGTACCTATAGTAGGTACCTACCTATACAGTCATGTTGAAAATGCGAGGAAGTTTTTGGCAGACTTTTTTTTGTAATTATTGAAAACAATGGTAGGTAGGTAGGTAGCTGTAGTAGAGGTAGATATTAAAATAATAATCACATTTTCTCGATAATGCAAGAATTTGAGAAAACCAGGTTGTTTAGGACGTTTTTGAAACGTGGAAACTTTCCCAGGATGGGTCACAAGGCAGGACATGACCAAGCCCAACACCCTCCAAACCATAACATGTCCTGGGAAACCAGAACGGATGGCAACCCTTACCTATCTACCCAGCATGTAAGGTAAGGTACCTTCCTTAGTAGGTAATTAAAGGTCTACCCAACATAGATACGAAGGAATGTAGCTAGTTAGGTATGCAGTAGGTACCTACCTTGTTCAAATTCCCTACTAACATCTTCGTTATCAACGTTATTATTATTACAAACATTACAGTTGATAGAGAAAACCAGGTGTGCTAAAGACCACACGGGAGAAGTGAAAACTTCTATGACGATTTTCTGCTAAATATTGTAAATATAAAGTATATTATGGAAATGATTTTGGTTGCCGAAAAAAAATCTTGTAAAGACCAATTTCAAAGTAGGTACTTATACACAATTTTTGTTCAAACTTAATTAAACTTTTCTTACACATAAACTAGTCACAACATTGTTTCAATATTTTCTGTTTACATTAGGTAGGTATTATTTTATTCTTTATTCATTAACCGTCAACAATAGTGTTATCATTATTACAGTCATCTGACGACTCTAGAAAAGAAATTATTGGCTCATGGTAACTGAAATAAGAGATAAATGTTCTTGACTCAATTTTGTGTAGGTAATTTTCTGTTATGGTGCGCGTCTACAATTACTATTTAAGCAAGATTAACTTCTCAATCAAGTGACAACAAAACAAGCGGCATTGTTTACTATATCCATTTATAACATAAATAAATATAAAACTGCGACTTGAATAGAAGAACAAGTACGAAAGAAATGCGTGATAAATCGAGAGCTTTCCAACGAGTGGAGAACGTTTTTTGTCCAGTGACAAATAAAGAAGTTTCACTTCCCCAACAACGGCTTGGTTGTACGTGAAAATCAAAAGAAAAAACAGCATGACGGAAAAAAAAATTCGCTCATACGATAATGCTGCATGACTGGTCAACTTTTTGCTTCCGAGTCTACTCAAAAGGTAGCGGAAGCATTGTTTTCACTTTCAGGAGAAAAAATACCTGCTATAAACTCGTAAACGAGTTCCACTATCTGTTTTACAAGCAGATACCATGTTACATAACGATTGTCCTCGAGAGTTGTAAACAAATCCTTTAACTTAAAAAAAATCCCTTGGGCCGCATCCCGACTAATTCCAACAAAACAACTGTTTACTTATAGAAATGTTGAAAATAACTGTGGAGAGAAGCCACTACAATGAATTGTTGTTAACAGTCGACTGTTGACAAGAGGATGAAAATGTTTCCTATGGAGTGGAGTAAATGATGCTATTGATTTACGTTAAGGATATTGTAACCGGCTTATTAAAATTGTTTATAGTCCAATCAACTTAGTTTAGGAATGTAGCCAGGTACGTAAGGAGGGGGAAATTGGTAGCTTGAGATGTGAACATTTATCACATAAATCAAGCGCTTTCCAACGAGTGGCGAACGATTTCTGTGCGATGAAAACTGCGGAAGTTCCTTTCCCCTAGCAACGGCTGGGTTGTACGTGAAAAACACTGAAATTGTGACACAAATTTTGCGTCACGGAAATTTTTGGTTGACCCCCCAGAGCAAAGACATATCCATGTCAAAAAAAAAAAACGTGACGGTAAAATCGTATTTACACCCCGCTAAATTTTTCGACGGTGCGCCTATAGAAGTTTACACTTCAAAAACCTGTGTCAGTGTCGTTACTATGACATGCGTGAGCTTGATTTGGGGCCCCCTCCAGGATTTCACACACACACACACACACACACACACACAGTAACAGGTCGGCTCATCAGTGACATTAAAAAAATTTCACAAAAAGTAAGTAGTAGGTACTTGTACCTACTACTTACCTAGGAAGTACCTACGTGATACCTACGTGGGTGCCAACCGAGCAGCTCTAACCGAATACCTATTCCTGCTCCGAATAGCTGCTCTTGAGCTGTTGTCAAAAGAATCCGCTAGTAGCGCTGGCAATCCGTCCTTTTCGTAGATCGACTTGAGGCAGCTACTTGTTTAAGGCTGTTCAAACCCTCCTTCAGGAGGTTTTATCATCATAACATTTTAAGTAGTTGATCAATTTTCACACTCCAAAGCTTGATTAGTTCAATTTCGTTTGTAGTTATTCCTCGAAGAAAGAAAATTTTAAACTGAATTTAAATTGTATGAAAATAGTCAAGATTTCATGGTTTTCTAACACTTTCTCAGGTAGAGTGGGGGGGGGGGGAGCCGCCGTCACCCTCAAGGTCACTTCGCCACCACCCCTCACCCTCCCAAAGACAAGCTCCCCCTCGGCGCCACTCCGCCCACTGCATCTCGTAGGTAGTGAAGTTGGTAGAACATTAGAGCGGCCGTCAGAATATTCGGATGGCACTCACTGTCACTCCTCCCCCGCTGACAGACCTAACCACGGCTCTGGAGCTTTGATCCTCCAATGCCGAAAATTTGCTTGCTTTTACTTATTTCTCGCTCGATTTTCGTATTTCCTCGAACGTTTGTTAGTAAATCTGTGTAGGCAATGAATCAATGCCATACCAGCTCCTCAAACAATCCATAAATTTCTTTTTTTCTTTTTTTCTGGACACATCATAACTACACAATCCCTGAACCTGGCTTGTCGAAGCGTGGGAAAACCCTATTTCTGTATTGGAATTAAAAATACATCCACAATGAGAATCATAGAATTAGAGAACATAAAAAATAAAGGTAAAAACTTGGACAAATTACCTATTCATTCCAAAGGACAATAAAAATCGCGTAACCTACATAGGACAAAAATAGAAATAGGAAAAATTAAGAAAATATTTAAACCTGTAAAGCAGCATGATCATGAGAAAATTTTCTTAATTGATTTCTCGTGTCATATTTACATTGAATTGTTTTGAAATGTGAGCACTTTAGCGCTTTTAAATGGTATTATAAATGTTATGAGAAAAACTTGTTCTCAATAATAATCAGCTTTTTAAACAAATTTTGGATTACAACACCTTTTTTTGTGCAGTTTATACCTATTGATTTTATATAATGACATTTTAAAAGTGCATTTTAGGCATAATTTTATGAATAAAATTGTTAATGTTGTAATTCATTGGTGATGATGTTCTTGTGAGTGATATTAGCCAAAAAATATAAAAAATTATTCTGTACCAGTTTTAACCACTTTTAGGTAAAAGTAGGGGGAAAAAACTTGATTTATTCAGCACATTTTTTGTTATTTGTCCCATTCATTGTGCTCATCAGCATTGTACATCATTATTGTGCTTATTTAAATGCTGCCCAATAAAATCGTCCTTTCTTTCAGAATGCTTGATTTTTTTCTCGGAGAAAAAAAACGGATTTTTATCTCAAACCTAAGGAGAGTTATTTTCTGGAAATAAATATATTTAATTTAAATATAATTATTTTATTTATATATGTAATTAATATTCATATTATATTTTAAATCAAAAATTTAATAATACGTTAATTTTATTTAAAATTAACTACCTGTTTATTAACGTCCATCGTCCCTCCCTAAAACGACCTAACGACCTCCCTTTTAACAAAACTTATTTGCGTTTTGTTTTGAAATTGCAATCAATAATATGCTGATAAAAATGTGATGCGATTAAGAAAACAATCTATTATGAGCTACGGAATTAACTCTGATTCACTACTTATACTAGATGCTATGGATTCATCAGCCAATTACGATGAGTTCATAAAAAGAATGATGACTTTTTAAGACGCTCCTCTTAAGCGAAGCTTCATCAATAGAGGGACGGCCTATTGGAATTGATTCAGGCGGTGTTGGACAACCCAAGCTCGAGAAAAAACACTCCACTTAATCTACTAAAAAAATGTCTGCCAAGTTGGGTGAGCAGTTTAGCTTCCTCACATATTGTAACAAGGACGTATAGAATTAGTTGAAGAAAAAAGTAGGTACGCCTCGAGAGTTCTTATAGGTCAGCGTTATAAGAAATTTTTATTAGCGCATGCGCACAGATTACTATTAATCCCATGGCGGTGAAATTTATAGGTGAAAGTCTAGGGGCTAAACCGCACAATCCTTGAAAATTTCATTAAAATCATTGGTTCATCAGTTTCGGAGTTTTGTCTGTGCGCTATAGTTATTACTCCACAAACAACGATATAATTCATAGGAAATTTTTCTGGAACGTATAACCATCTACTCCCCGAGCTTGAAAGAAATCGAACCAATAGATGATACGAAATCGCCGTTATAGTAAATTAACGTTTGCGCATGCGCACAGACTAGTATTCGTATGACGGAAATGAAACTTATAGGGAACCGTCTAGAAGCTATCCCGCACAATCACTGACAATTTTATCAAAATCGTTCCATTAGAAACGGAGTTATGCCTGTGTCAATCTATATTAGTTGTGCGCATGCGCAATGGTTATTACTCTACCTATTGCAATATAATTTATACGGCACTTATCTAGAACATATATATCTACCCAATTACATACCGAGTTTAAACTTGATCGAACCAACAGATGATAAGAAACCGACGTAAAGAGAAATTCACGTTTGCGCATGCGCACAGGCTATTATTGATTCGACGGCATTGAAAATTATCGGGGTCGCCTCGGAGCTAACCCGCACAATCCCTGAAAATTTCATCGGGATCGGACTGAAACTTGGTATAGTTTTGGGCGTGACGAGGATTTACTACAGACAGACACGGAACCAAAATTGATCAGCAAGCTCTGAAACGCAAAAAGCGAGTGTAAATTTGGATTTTGGAGGTCAACAATTTTTTCGACTTCAATCACGAACACAAAGCCTTAGGTAGTGAGGAAGCGAAAATAAATAATTCAATAAATATAACCACATACAAATCCATTTCAGACCATTCTAAGACCGAATACGTGGAAATGAAAAACCATAGGGGTAAAATTGTGTGGCCCCCTCAGCCTTGGAGGGGGAAAAAATTGTGTTTTCACCGGGTAAATCATTGACGCTCTTATCCATAAACTAACGTACTCATAATAATAATAACATTTGTAAGAAATAACTTGGAGTCAAGTAATCCAACGCATAGCAACTGTTGTTAATAAAATATAAGCGAAGGTTTGCTACAAAGTTTACCGTTATCGCATGTCGTTTTTTCGTTACATAATTTTGTGTCGGTTTTTAACCGGTTGGTGATATCAAAAACACATTAGGTAAAAAAAAATTTGTGTTTGTATGTGAGACAAGTTTTGTTGCGGTCCACTCGATTTTTAGGTGCGCGTACAATTCCGCTCTAATAATGCACAAATTGTGAAATACCGAGTTTTGAAGATATTCAATTGCCACATGAAGATATTCAATTCGTTAATAATGGGTCGATAAACAGTAATTTTTTTTTTTTCAATCTTAATGTTTTTTGTAAGGATCTCAAAAATGTAAAATTTTATGAAGAAATGACCCACCACTCGATTTTCTAAGTGCTCGTAAGCGGGCGAAATTCCGCTCTAAAAGTGCAATAAATGTGAAATACTGAGTTCTTGAAGATATTCAATAGCAACATGTAATACATGATTTTGGGGTATTTTGTCGTGCTGAACCTAGTAATGATGTTCATTTATTGATATTTGCAATACCAACTTGTAAAAACACCAAAACAACTTCATTTTAGTGGGTACGCTTTGTGCTGTGTGGAAATGAGTAAGATAAGTGCAATTATGGTCAATCTTTCGGCGTTTTCCCAAGCTGGTGTAGAAAATATCAATAAATAAAAATTATGACGAGGTTCAGCAAAAAAAAAATACCCCAAAATCAAAATCATGTATTACATGTGGAAATTGAATATCTTTAAAAACTCAGTGTCTCACAATTTTTCACTTTTAGAGTGGAATTGCGCACTTTTGGAGCGGAATTGCGCCCACAAACGCGCACTTAAAAAAACCGAGTGATGGGTCATTTCTTCATGATATTTCACGTAGAATTTGAATCTGCAATAAAAAAGGGGGACATTTGTAAAAATTAAGTTAGTGTTAATAGCGTGCAATTACGCGCTAGTGGTCGGTTCGAAAGTATTTTTCCTGAATTCCGCACAAAAAATATAAAGAATGGCGTTGGGCCTATTTTTTTTACCCAATCAAATAAGGAAATGCGGGAGGATAGACCATAACTTCAGAAACACTCGGTGTATGCATATATACACGTTTCCGTACAAATATACAGGG
Source organism: Adelphocoris suturalis (assembly GCA_030762985.1). NCBI lineage: Eukaryota > Metazoa > Arthropoda > Insecta > Hemiptera > Miridae > Adelphocoris > Adelphocoris suturalis. The sequence goes on along the minus strand of CM061045.1, from coordinate 62,920,065 downwards.
TGATTCCCTCGCAGATGCAAAAAAAAAAAATTTGGGTGAAACTACATCAAAAATGGAGTAAAATGCCGCCAACCGCATATTTTTATCTCAATCCGTACTCGAGATATGATTTTTTAAAGGTTTTTTCAGGAATACCGTGTTTTTTTTCTTTTAAACTCAAATTTCTCCACTTTACTTCATTCAATTTTAACTTTTGATCACATTTTTGGAATCTACATTAAATTTACTATAAGAATAGTGTACTTGGGTTCTTAAAAAGTACCATCCGAAGACCATCACATCAGCTCAAACATTGACGATTTTGATAAAATAATATTTCTGAAAATCTTTAAAACTTTACTACTCTCTTAAAAATAATCCTGGAAACTGGCAAATCCCTTGAAAACTGCTTCATCTAATATGCTTTCCAACGGTATCATCAATTTTACTTTTATTTTGTTATTTAGGGGAGAAAATAATGTTTTAATGTTAAAAAATGTGGGTTTTTCAATGAAATTGTTGGTTTTCTCGAAAGATGACCCTCCATCAACCAACGATTATGGGGTCGGTTTCTATGTATTTTTTCTCGCTGGATCGAATGGAAACTCTTGCAGATCTCTCAACTACGTTATAATCGAGTTCAACACTTTAATTAACCAGTTTTACCCCATAACACACATACATTTAATCGTAACAAACAGACTAAACATTTGCGATTTTAAGTGTAAAACTCGGTTATAACGGAGTTGGAGAGATCTGCTAATGTTACCATTCGATACAGCGAGAAAAAATACATAGAAACCGACCCCATACTCGCAGGTTCATGGAGGGTCATCTTTCGAGAAAACCAACAATTTCATTGAAAAACCCACATTTTTTAACATTAAAACATAATTTTCTCCACTAAATAACAAAATATAAGTAAACTTGATTATACCGTTGGTAAGAGTATTAGACGAAGCAGTTTTCATGAGATTTGCCAGTTTCCAGGATTCGTTTTGAAAGAGTAGTATAGTTTTAAAGATATTCAGAAATATTCTTTTTTCAAAATCGTCAATGTTTGAGCTGATGTGAGGGCCTTTGGATGATACTTTTTAAGAACCCAAGTACACTATTCTTATAGTAAATTTAATGTTGATTCCAAAAATGTGATCAAAAGTTAAAATTGAATGAAGTAAAGTGGATAAATTTGAGTTTAAAAGGAAAAAAACACGGTATTCCTGAAAAAACCTTTAAAAATTCATATCTCGAAAACGGATTGAGATAAAAATATGCAGTTGGTGGCATTTTACTCCATTTTTGATGTAGTTTTACCCAAATTTTCTTTTTGCATCTGCGAGGGAATCACCCTGTATACTCGGATATATGTGTCAGGAGTTTCAAACTTCACCATGGAAGAGGGTGAATGGAAGGGGTAATAGTAAAAAGCCGTAATGTTTTAATTATTCTCCTCTGAGTTTCGTGATTTTTTTGTTTTTAAATTAAGAATTTGGTCTAGTTTAGGAAAATAGGTATATCAGAAGTTACACACTTCATGATGGAAGGCGGTGAACGGAGGAAGTAATATCGATTACTTCCGCGCCCACAGTTTCAATTATTTGTTCGATTCAGATTTTAGTCCAGTCATGCAATTTTATTGTTGTTGTTGGGGGGGGGGGGGGGGGGGGTCAGATAAAATCATGACATTCATATTCTTTCCTCTCATTTTAATTCTCACTAAAATTATATCCAATTATATCCATTCATAGGGACGTCCCTGTAATGCTTACTTACCAATATGTTTTGAGCTTTCCTATTATCAAGTAGGAACCTTGTTATAAGCTATTATTCATGAAAAGCAGTAACAAACCCGTGTTGTATTTGGAAATAATGCAGTCATTTTTAATGTTTAATATAGATAAATATTTGTTACATTATACATTTTGTAATTTTGAATATTTGTGTTCCTATCAACGTATACTATTAAACTTATTCATTCATTTGCTACCGGAGTGAAGTTAGCAATAGATTCCAGCAACGGAAAATATTGCCAAGAGACGTTAGCAATACTCTTTAGCAATAAAATTTTTTTTTCTATTTTCGTCAAAGTTAAGTGTTATGATAGTAGTACGGAAAGGTTCAGAAAGTTAAAAAAATGATGAAATCTCCAAAAATTGAAATTGTTGAAAATTGGCCTACAAATGAGTTCCTAAGTGAATTTCCAAGTTAATTCTGCATTTTTATCCGTTTCATAGATATTCGAACGCTCCAACGAATTTTTGAGGAAATTTTTTTTTTTCAATTTTTTTCGAAAATTTTACAAGTCCCCACCGGCCGATCCGTTTACTAGGAGAAATTACAAATGACCATATTTCCGAAACCAAGTGCGGTGCCACCTTGAATTTTGGACGGATTGTGTACAGATGCAGTACAAAGAGATTCACGGGTCTAAAAACACCCGGGCGCCCGTAGGGGCGCGGTGGTGGGGGGACCAATTTTTCTATTGCTAGATTTTATTTTTGATGAAAATGATAGAAAGAGGCGCGGTGCCACCTTCAAATTCGGGTCGTGGTTGCAGGATGACTATCCGAAGACGTGAGATCCTCCACATTTTCCCGGGCGCCCGTAGGAGAGGGGGAAAAATGATTAAATCTCCAAAAATTTAAATTGTTGAAAATTGGCCTACAAATGAAATGCCTAAGTGAATTTCCAAGTTATTTCTGCATTTTTATCCGTTTCATAGATATTCGAACGCTCCAACGAATTTTTGAGGAAATTCAGTTAGCAAAATTCATTTGTAGGCCAATTTTCAACAATTTCAATTTTTGGAGATTTAATCATTTTTCCCTCTCTCCTACGGGCGCCCGGGAAAATGTGAAGGATCTCACGTCTTTGGATAGTCATCCTGCAACCACGACCCGAATTTGAAGGTGGCACCGCGCCTCTTTCTACCCTTTTCATCAAAAATAAAATCTAGCAATAGAAAAATTGGTCCCCCCACCACCGCGCCCCTACGGGCGCCCGGGTGTTTTTGGACCCGTGAATCTCTTCGTACTGCATCTGCACACAATCCGTCCAAAATTCAAGGTGGCACCGCACTTGGTTTCGGAAATATGGCCACTTTTAATTTCCCCTAGTAAACGGTTCGGCCGGTGGGCACTTGTAAAATTTTCGAAAAAAATTGAAAAAAAAAAAAAAAAAAAAAAAAAAAAAAAAAAAAAATTTCCTCAAAAATTCGTTGGTGCGTTCGAATATCTATGAAACGGATAAAAATGCAGAAATAACTTGGAAATTCACTTAGCAATCCATTTGTAGGCCAATTTTCAGCAATTTCAATTTTTGGAGATTTAATCATTTTTCCCCCTCTCCTACGGGCGCCCGGGAAAATGTGAAGGATCTCACGTCTTCGGATAGTCATCCTGCAACCACGACCCGAATTTGAAGGCGTCTCTTTCTATCCTTTTCATCAAAAATAAAATCTAGAGCTTTTGTGCTTGATGAACCTTGGGTTCGCCTGAGGATGAACTATCACAAAAACCACACTCAACACGGGGCATGTCTAAAGTTTTATAGTAAAATGCAAGGTTTGACAACAAATTAACCAACGCGAAAGTGGACTGCGAAACAAAATGAAAGAGAGAAACGTAGAACTCATGCAAAGGGGTGGGAGATAGGGGAAAGGGGTCTTTAAATCGGACTCTGATCTTTCTTCCCTGTAAGCGCACGGAATCTGATCCTTTTTCCCCGGAGCCTCATTTGTTTTCGCTGCGCGGTAAACCAAACCAAGCTAGCAGCGACGGCGACAATCAGCGCGCTCCGTCGGCTCAAGTCAGTTTTTCCACTAGAGTCTGGGGAAAGGACGTTCGGCCGAACACTAGCTCTGCCTGTCGGGAAGTAGAGGGACTTTCTCCCACCATTATCTCCCCCATCAGCTTTTCTTATCATACTGATTTGTAATTATTACCCCTACTTTTTTGTTTAAAGATCTCGTTTGAAGAAGAAAAAATCACTACTTCTATCAATAATAATTTTCCAATCGGACTGATGTTGTGATACTTTAAATGTACCTATTGTGATTAAGTAGTGTAATGTAACCCGTTCTAGTTCAGAAACACAAAAATTTACCTACCTACATTGCTGAATTGCTACTATTGTATTGTTGAAATCCATCCACTATTAAAAAATTCATTCAGCCTCTTGTGATTAATAGTTCGAGTCTTAAAACCAGTTTGTACAAGTTCAATAAACTTACTCCTCGAGGTGAAATGCAATGTTTTGAGTTTTACCTTCAATTCAGCTGAATACCTACAATTCGCTGAATACCTACAATACCGTGAGTACAGTGGATTCAAAGCGGAGGCGGGAAAATCTTGGAATTTGTGATAACTATAGTTGGAGAAACGGCGCAAGATAGCGCTGGTGTTCGGCCGAACGTCCTTTCCCCAGACTCTAGTAGTTTTTCCCAACTCGCCGTTTCCCATTTAACCGTTTTTAACAGTTTTTAACCGTTTTTCCGAAAAAATCGATTCTAACATCGATTTTTCACACTCCAACTGTGATGTGATCCCTCCATTGCATTTTGTGAGGAGTGTCTGGAGATGGGATGCCAGTGACGCCGCCAGCGCATTCTGTCAACAGTTTTTGCAACTTCCTCTTATCTCTACCTACCACGGGGATGAAGGCAAGGCCAGAGAGCGAGGCAAGCGTTTTGAAAGTTCTTGTAGGCAACATTTTTTTCTTGGTTTTACAAAACTTAAATGATATAATCCTCATATTTACCTCCTCTCTAACAGCACAGGTCCTCAGGGCCATGAAAAATGAACTTTACGCAACTTATATTAGTGGAAAAGTTTTTTTCCCCGATTTTACAAAGCTGATATATATTAATATTTAAATTTACCCCCTCCCTGACCTCCCAGGTCCTCGGGACTATGAAAAATGAATTCATCTTGATTTTTACTACTGGAAAACTTTTTTTCAGATTTTTAAAAGCTGAAATATAATCTTCATATTTACACCCTCCCTGACCTCCCAGGTCCTTGGGACCATGAAAAATGAATTCATCTTGATTTTTACTAGCGGAAAACTTTTTTTCCGATTTTGAAAAGCTGAAATATAATCTTCATAACTACCCCCTCCCTGACCTCCCAAGTCCTTGGGACCATGAATGATGAATTCATCGCGATTTTTCCTAGTGGAAAACGTTTTTCCCGATTTTAAAAAGCTGAAATATAATAATCTTCATATTTACCCCTCCCTGACCTTCCGGGTCGTCGGGACCACGAAAAATGAGTTCATCTTGATTTTTACTAGTGGAAAACTTTTTTCCCGAATTTAAAAAGCTGAAATATAATGATCTTCATATATACCCCCCTCCCTGACCTCCCAGGTCCTCGGGACCATGAAAAATCAATTCATCTTGATTTTCACTAGTGGAAGCCTTTTTTCCCGATTTTAAAAAGCTGAAATATAATAATCTTCATATTTACCCCCTCCCTGACCTCCCAGGTCCTCGGGAACATTAATGATGAATTCATCGCGATTTTTACTAGTGGAAAACGTTTTTCCCGATTTTAAAAAGCTGAAATACAATTATCTTCATATTTACCCTCTCCTTGACCTCCCAGGTCCTCGGGACCATGAATGATGTAAAAATAGGAACTGTAAATATCCGAATCCTGGTCCTCAGGGCCATGAAAAATGAATTTTACGCAACTTATATTAGTGGAAAAGTTTTTTTTCCCGATTTTACAAAGCTGAAATATAATAATATTTAAATTTACCCCCTCCCTGACCTCCCAGGTCCTCGGGACCATGACAAATGAATTCATCTTGATTTTTACTACTGGAAAACTTTTTTTCCGATTTTAAAAAGCTGAAATATAATCTTTATATTTACCCCCTCCCTGACCTCCCAGGTCCTTGGGACCATGGATAATGAATTCATCTTGATTTTTACTAGTGGAAAACTTTTTTTCCGATTCCAAAAAGCTGAAATATAATCTTAATAATTACCCCCTCCCTGACCTCCCAGGTCCTTGGGACCATGAATGATGAATTCATCACAATTTTTACTAGTGGAAAACGTTTTTCCCGATTTTAAAAAGCTGAAATATAATAACCTTCATATTTACCCCCTCCCTGACCTCGGGACCATGAAAAATGAATTCATCTTGATTTTTACTAGTGGAAAACTTTTTGCCGATTTTAAAAAGCTGAAATAAAATAATCTTCATATTTACCCCCTCCCTGACCTCCCACGTCCTCGGGACCATGAACAATCAATTTATCTTGATTTTTACTGGTGGAAACCTTTTTTCCCGATTTTAAAAAGCTGAAATATAATTATCTTCATATTTACCCCCTCCCTGACCTCCCAGGTCCTCGGGACCTTGAAAAATGAATTCATCTCGAATTTTACTAGTGGACAACTTTTTTTCCGATTTTAAATAGCTGAAATATAATAATCTTCATATTTACCCCCCCTCCCTGACCTCCCACGTCTTCGGGACCATGAAAAATCAATCCATCGCGATTGTTAAACCGATGTAATGGGGGATTACAAGACCCCCCCCCCCCCCATCACAAGACCTAATGATGTTGGAAGGTAGGAGCGTCGCTTTTCAAGATGTGACTATAGGAGTC
>CM061045.1:62885624-62913452 GCA_030762985.1 Adelphocoris suturalis | reverse complement strand
AAAAATTTTCAAAAATTTTCTTCATCGAAATCTGTTTTGAGGCATTCTGAAATGATTCCTGGATTTTAACGCTTTTATATAGATATATATATATGTATAAGTATATATATGTATAATATATATGTATATATATATATATATGTCATTTCAGACGATAACTCTCGATAGAATTGAGATAAAAACTTCGTTCTTTCGCCAAAAAATCAAGCATTTCAAAAGAAAGGATGAGTTCGTTGGACAACACTTTTTGAGCACATTATATTGGTCAAATTTCAAAAAATGTACTTAAAAAATCACTAAAACAGGCAAAAAACCGCTAAAAATTAACAAATTTTCATTTTTTAGCAGAATGCTACTCGAAAAAAATTAATCGAACATGAACTAGGACATTTAAAAATTTAAGCACAAAATTGTACTGAAAAATGTACTTAAATTTCATTAAAATAAGCTAAAAATCGATAGGAACACTTGAAAAAATTGTAAAAATCCACAAAATCGTTTGTTCATTGGAATATTACTGACAAAAAGTTAGTTTGCTATAAAATGTATTATAAAATTTTTATTTGTCCCCAAAGTGCTCAAATTTCAACAGAATTTAACATAAATGTAATACGACCATTTATGAAAATTCGCTCATACGATCATGCTGCATGACTGGAACTTTTTTTTAATGTATGTTTGTATGTGTATGTATGTATGTATGTATGTGTCATTCCAGGAGATGACTGTCCGTAGAATTGTGCTAGAAACTTCAAACAAATTTTAAAATGTTAAGGACACAAAACGAAAGTTCAAGTTCGTTGGCCAGCATGATCGGATTACATCTTCGGGTTGAGATTTTCAAAAATGTAGTCAAAAACCAACACCACAACACACCATTAACAAAAAAACCAAACGTTGTTTGCGCCTAAAACTGAATCAGCTGGAAAGCCACTCATCATTGGCGTTGTCTCGTTAAAGTCGAAACCAAACCAAATATTTGACCGTATGTTAAATTTAAAAGAATTATCATCAAATTCTTTGAACCTACAAGATTTAAGATTTATCAAACATTCAGAACTTTCAAATTTGGTTCAACCCAGTATCTGGACTGTTATATTGTATGTCTCTGTCATATGACTATACTATTGTACCTACTGTATTATAAAGATTATCAAACGAATAATGATGTACCAATTTCGGTCCAAATTTAAATCAAGAAATGGATTAGGGGGGGACGAATTGCGTAAAGTCCTTCTGCTGATATCGACCTATTCTCGTCACACTGCTGAGAGCTGTCGACTCAGCAGTGCGAACATTATATAGGGAGCTTGCGAGTTGCGAGACCTTCAGTCTTCTCTGGTAGCTCATTCTGCTAAGTGTCGTATCTGCACGGGAAATGCCTCAAACAAGCATACGAATAAACGGCTTAATGATGATTCCATTGGTTTTGCTTAGCCAATATTCGTAAGAATACTTTTCAGAGGAAGAAAATTCGTATCTGGCACCGGATACGATTTTCTCGCTTCTTATTTCGCATACAGGGATTCTGTTGTTCTTAAAAGTCAGAAACGGATTTCAAGCTTAGTATTTTGGCCTTTCCTGGAGTCACTTACGATTCTTGGGAATCGTCGTGAATGTGCATTTCCTGCTGCCCACAAAACTGAAAGGAATATGGACGTCTTCCAAGCATAATTTTCAAGCAAATATTTAAAAAATTCCCTAATCTTGGGCTCACCGGGTAGCTCAGTCTCGACAAACGTTTCAACTTCATATGACACGATAAGCTGAAAATAGCGTGCAAAAATTGGCCCCTTCTGTTTTATGTTCTCGGTACTGTTTGTTAGCCCAAGATTGAATTTTCCTATACCAGCTTTGAGTAAGGTGAAACTTGCATCCTTTCAACTGTAAGGAAGACCACGTACTTTCTCTGTACCTTGTCGTAATGTCATAGAAATTCGGTACCTACGAGCGCCCAATCAGTGATCGTCGCACGGGATTAGGCTTGCTCAGATTACCCACGCCTCTCCCAGCAGATGTATAATCCAAACGGCGATGATGTACAGAAACCAAAGTGCTTACGTTGCTTTATGGTACGGAGTTTTACTGCTGTTAGTGAATTTAAGTACCGTGCGGAAGAACAAAGGCTTTTTTTTTTTTTTTTACTCTTTTTTGCAGAGTATATATGTTTCCAGAACAGTAGTAAGAATGCTGTGGTAAAAAAAATAACCGTTAATGATTTCACTGTGTGGAGAGATTTTTCTTCCAAACCGAAAATTAATTCGGTAACTCCAAAGCCATATCTCCGCAATTTTGTCCAGATTTCAGCGCGTAGAGGCAAATATACGTTGAAATATATTTCATTGAAAAGAAAAAAAAGCTTCAAAAGTTATTCCCAATTCTGGAAAAGGTTACTAAGCCTCGTGGAATCGACAGTGAAAGAAGAGATACCATTCTAGCACGCATATGTGAAGAAAAAAAAATGCCATTATCCCCACTTCAAGAGCGGAGTTTTTGAAAAATTTACCTTGTGGGGGTAACGAACCCAAAAATGATATTGCCATATACAGGGTGTCTCAACTTAAGTTCCCGTCACTTCAGGGATCGATTTTAGAGTTTCTTTCTGATCGAAAGTTCCTCATAGAGATTTCTTAAGAAACTTAGTTTTCAAGTGATTTAATTTCCAAGATTTTTTTTCGTCTTTTCGACCTTTTGTCACTAAAATTATCATAACTCTCTCAATTTGCTCAAATTCAAATTCGAGGATACCGTTGGAAAGAGCATCAAATTTCCTGTCGGTTAGATGCCTGAACGTTTTTAATACTTAGGTTTGAGACATGAAAAAGCCCTCGGAAAACCAAGTTTAACTCATTTTTCGAAATCTGTCTTTTCAATCGGAAATTGAACTATGAGAACCAATATTTTTTCATAATGCAAGAACTGCGAAAACCGCGCAGAAATCTCACCTTTCATAAATTCGAGATCATTCGTTATGATAAATTTTATGTGTTTTTGGGGTGAAACTAGTAAGCTAAAGTGTAAAACTCGGTTATAACGGGGTTGGGGTTGGGGAGATGACAAGTGTTACCTTTCGATTCAGCGTGAAAAAATACGTAGAAACAGACCCCGAACTCGTATTTTCATCGAAGGTCAATTTTCATGAAAACCCTCGATTTCATTGGAAAAAAAACGATGTTTTTCAACACTGAAACACAGTTTCCTCCCCTAATTAGCTATGTAAATATTGTAATGTATATGAATAACTACGTAAATCCTTTACTGAACCTGTCACCATCTCATTGAGTACCTACCTGCACACCAACAATAATTAGTATGAGACTATTTTTGTTAATTTCATTCATTCTATTCATCTGTTTCGATACAAAAGAACAGGTACAATTTTTCAGCTTTGTATAATTCAAATCATGCAAGTGCATATGGCTAGAGTAGCGAATCGTAACTGCAATTTGCTAGTCAGATACTCGTATCTACGAGTATAGCTGATACTTAGAAAACACTAAGTAAACTGCAGATACGAGTTTCGTGCTTCGTAAATTATCCTCAATGTCAGTCAACAATACGAGACTAAAATTCGTGAGGCGTTTTTCGCTGTTTTACGATTGAAAAATTCAATTTTTGACATCGCCAATCGACTCAGCAAGATATTTTCTACAAGGAGAATGTTCAAGTTCATGATTTTTTTGGAAACTAACGCCAATATCAACAAATTTCGACGCAACACCTATTTGGTCGATTTCCCAAAAATGAGATATATACACATACGACTTTTTCGCTTAGGACGGCAGTATATATATATATATATATATATATATATATATATATATTCATTGCTATGCAATTCTTAGGCCGACCCTCAACAATTTCTTTTGTAACGTCCGTAACGAAAATCCAGCACCTCCAAGCAGCACGTTCATGCGCATCGTGGGTTCGAATCCCAGCCAGGCTTGAAAATTTTTTTATATCCATTTTTTTAATGTAAAATGAACGAATAAAAATGTACAAAAGAGAAAAAAACGACTTTATGTTTTGAGCGTTTTCAGGCTAAGAATTGCATAGCAAATTATCCTCGTTTTCTACACAGTAGAAAAGAGAAAATATCCGGGGGGTCCAGGGGGGCGAAGCCCCCCGGCGAGGCGCGAAGCGCCAAGTATATGTATATATATATATATATGTATATTGTCTGCCATTCCAGACGATATTTGACGATATTTATCCATGGAATTGAGATTCAGAATGTATTCTTTCGTCAAAAGAACCAGCATTCCAGAAGAAGGGATGGGTGCCGAAATACTACAGATATCCAGTGTATATCTCGGGCATACTAGCAAAGGAAGCTTAATCGTCCACATCTGCTATTTTCAAATCACGAAATACATTTTCTGATAAATAACTCTACAGGTAACATCTATTCTACGCACATTCATGCGATACAGTAGGTAATTAGTCTATTTACTTACGGATAACGGTTAGGTTAACTTTGGTGTTTCTTGTGGGAGATTTTTTGAAGTCAACCCGACACCTGTAGACTCCGCTGTCAGAGTCTTTGACGCTTTCAATCGTCAGCCGCGCGGGCTCAGTGTTTGATTGGAAGAAAGCTCTGCCGCCCAGCGCTCGCTCTTCGGACCAGTGTCTCCCACCTTCCATCGTCATATTTCGTGCGTCCACGCTGAAACACGGGATAATAATTCGTTACTATTTTATAGTCGAATCAATAGAAGATTCGTTTATAGGTACCTCTCCGTCTGGAGGAATGTATTATCTTCGTAACTAAAGATTACATAGGCCTATTTAAAGCTATCCAAAATATATGTATAGCATACCAGTACATATTGAGTTAATTACTGAACTTTCATTTACAGGTATCTACATAAATGTTCTCTCGCAAATTTACATTTGTATCACCATACAATTCCACACGTTTTTTGTCTAAATAAATCAAAAAACCTATCCTCCCAATCAGAATGTTTTTGAGGTACCTATTGATTTTCATTTTTTATTTTGTTTATTTCAACTAAAATTTGAAATTTTCTGGATTGAAAGTGATTACGAGATTTCAGCTAAACTTTGGAAAAAATGGATGATTAATATTGGGAGGAAACTTGGGGTCAGTGGGAGGTGTGGCGTATGGTGAACGGGCAGGGTTTTGTTTTTGATGTTCAGAATCTGTGTATCTTGGATCGTTAATATGACTTTTTTTTTCACTTTTCGGTTTATTCCAAAGATTCATTCTCGAAACAATAAACTACAATATAAATAGGACTATTGATCAATGAATTTGAAGATACTACCCGAACCACTGAAGACTAATGGTTCGCGTTCCACACGGAAGGCCAGAAAATTTCAGTAAGAAAAATCGTCAACACTACTGTGAATCGTAAAGCAACTGGCGCATATTGAACGCTGAACTTCTGCTTATTCCGCTCGATCTTATTCAATCTTCTCTGTATACCTGTTTATTCAAGTTTGAAGCCTGACTACATATAAGTTAGTATGTAGATTATCAATCTGCGTAAAAGGGCAATCCGATTCAGATATAATGAAGTTTTGAGTATAAATTAGCAACAGGTTTTTGTTTGTTATTGATTTCCTCTAAATAATTTACTTAAGTCTACCAACCTGCTCCACCCACCTCTATGGTGAGAACCGGCTTTGATCATACAAGAGACCCGAGATCACGAAAAGGTCAAACGAGATAGGTAGATGTGTTTACCCTCGGCTGTCATCCGACTGGCTGTCCGTCACTTGTCCCTCAATCGATTTAGGCTGGGTCAGCGTTACAGAGAGTTTCTCGCGTTGAGGAAAAACCCAGAAACCAATTATAGACTACGAACGGGACAACGTTAGAGGAGCGTTGATCTCCGCTGGTTATGCGGTAGATTTTCCCTACGTCGCACTAAGGTCCAGAATACCTGATAAACTGCAAAACCTTCTACAATAGCCCAGAAGCGTTGAAAAAATCTGAAATTAGGCACAAAGGTTCGGTTTGGTCCTTAGTTGGTCCAAACATCTCGCCAACCCGATTACTCCACACCTATAGGTGAAAAATGAGCGTGAAAATGAGTTTTCAGCGTTTTTTAATACATAGACATGGTGGGTGTCATTTTCGATGTTATTTTGGACGTAAAATCGATTTAGGTGGGTCTTAAGTCGACCACTCCACACCCATGGGTGCTATAAGTGAAACCAGGATCAAAAAATTCCAGTCGTGCAGCATATGAGCAGCGTATGAGCGAATTTTCTTAACCCTAGAATAGCACCGCCATTTCTATCAACGCTGCAAGCACCATGCGATGGATTCCACCCCACTTATTAAAAAATGCGTTCACGAAATACCACTACCTACCTACCTACTATTCCTAACTTGCATTTTAATTTTAAAGTACTCTTCAGAACCTTAGGAATGAGAAAATGAAACAAAAAAGCGGTTGAAATCGAAAAAATAATTATTTAACTCTGAAATAGAAAAACATAATACGGCAAAATAATTATTTCTGCTCACAGCTTCAAAATTTAAAGTAGAATTATTCTGAATATAGAACCTTTGAGGAACTACAAGTTTCCAAAACTAGAGAATTCGCACTGAAAGTGGAAAAAATAATCACATGAAAAAGTCGGTCACATATTTTCTGCAAACATTAGTATCATCTTCGAGAGCTGTTTTTGTTACAGAATGGTGTCTCACACGTGATCTTCGTCTACCTGTCTTTTTCTCTTTCACAGAAAACACATCTGAATTGCATCTCTAAGTAGTGGAGTAGTTGATCTTATGAGCTAACGGAGGATTTTCAACTCAAAACCCAGAGTATTGATTCCCTGAGAGGCCTGGAAATGATCTGCAATGTTGATCGAGATGAGTCGAAGAGCTTTGCAAGCTCCAAGTCGAAAAGAAATTATTTGTTTGCCTATTAACCATGCTGAGCAAAATTTAAGCATTCACCCCAGCACGATCCAACGAAGATGCCCCGATGAAGAAACGAAGAGACCATTGAAGAGTTTTTCTTACTGTTGTGTACAAATATCACAGTTTATCACATGAGTCTTTCACCCCTTTTATTGTACTGCACTGCAAAAAGATACTCATGTTTACATGAATGAGGTTCGCAATAAGGAATGCGTCGTTTTGAAGCATCATGGATAGCAGCAACACCACTTTGTTATTTTTCGGAGTGTATGAAGTGGCAGTCATGTGGTAAACAAAATCTTGATGAGTCTTCCGAATTGCCTTTTCTTGCGAATACTTTTGGTATTTCCACTGTATTCTTACAGAGAGTCTCAAACACGATGAGCCCAAATTGAACGTTTTCTCTGAAAGTATTACAGAAGAAAATCAATGGTCCACAGTCACTTACGGTTGGATTTATGTAAGGGTTCAGTGAGTGTCTTCACTTAGTAAGATGGTATAGACTCCTTCAGAGTATGGCGTCTAGATTGTAAAACGTGAATGCATCATTACTTTCTTCAATTGGTTCCTCGTCCAATGTATCAAGATGATTGTAAATTTCAACTTCATCCTCCGAGTCACTAGGCATCTCGGTCCTTTCATCGGGGGTCAAATATCTCCGCGTTAACTGGCCATCACAGCACAATAGCTCACGAAAACAACGCTCAAAAGACGATTAGGAACAAATCTCAAGCTATCAGAAAGTCTACTCGTTAACATCATCGTGGGTTGGTTTCCACCACGGAACAAATTTACAATCTCCCACTTTGAAAAATGACGCACAACTGACCTTGAGTACGATGTGAATCCAGAGAGGAGGTCAGTATGCGTATTTACAGTGGTGGGAGGGGACCAGAGAATTCCTAAAAAACGGGGCGGTACCTCTGATATAAACGGCTAGGATGGAATCCACCTCAAAGTGCCATTCTAAGGTTAAGCGATCTATCGTATTTTACGTAGTATGTTAAATTGTATTTGACCAATTTCAGTAGAAAGAAATTGTTAAAACCCAATCCTGCTACCAATACAGTGCTCCTGCTACCAATTTAAGACTCAGAGTCAGAAAAGAATAGTTGAGAACAAATTATTTTTCTTTCGACATTCTTCAAAGTTGAACGAATAATTTACATTTTGCCTGAATTCGTACAGAATACTTCCATGACAAGCGAGCCAGTGCAGCCATTTGCATATAGTATTTTTCAGATGGTAGTACACACGATATCCGATGCATCCATTTTTTTTTTACATCAAAATCTGTGGGCGTTGAAAAGCACGAAGAGAAAATGAAACAATGATGCTGTCACGATTTTAAACACACTTCTTTTACACATAGACAACTCCCCTGAGACGTGAAGGAGGCATACAATTAAATTGAAGAAAAGATAAATGAATAACTAAATGAAGTGAAGAGGATGCTCAGGTTTACCCGACGCCAGCTCTAGGGATGGGGGAAGTTTCAGAAGAGAGAGGAGGTAAAATAGGTTGAAGAACAGTGCCCTTATAAAATATCCATCCGGTGGCACATTTCTCGCACCACGCCCCGCACCACGGGCGTCGGGCCATGACCTTGGTAATTAGTCGCCACTCCTTTCAGTTCGGTTTTTGCTTGCCGCAAGTCATTTCTATCATATTAACTTATCTTAGTCCGCCAGGTCTGCTCCATGCCCATGCTGCTACTGACAACCTGAACATCCAGGATTATGGCAGACCCATAAGGCTTGACAGCGAAGATACCGGCTACTTGCCCCGGCATGTGATATAGTCTCTCCCTTTCAAAATCCCGGCCACTGAACGACAACGCACCTGCTATCAGCACCGTCAGATTCACGTTCTCGTTAGAAAACAGCATGATTTCACAATGTATATGTCTGTTTTGTACTAACTTCTTTGATTCTCAGTGATTCGTTGAGACAGAATATAGAAGTAGACCAGGCGGATTTTGCTCTCTATGACCTCATCATTTTTTGACGAGCATGTCAATCAAGAGAGATATTAAAATTTCACTGCGACAGGCTAGGCTGTAAGGTTGAAAGGTTCCTACGCGTTAAACGTGAATAATGAAAAAAGCAGATTAAAAATAAATCTCATCAGACTCAAGAGAGGGAAGAGTATTGAGACTACGACAGCTGTATGAAGTATTTAGAATTAAAATGCTCCAGCGGTATACCGCTGGATGAATCCTATATTCTGTAGGTCAGATTTCCATTTACCTAATTTACACCCCTCTCCTCCTGGAAGTTCAGACAGGTGAGGATGAGATAGGTGAGGTGGGTCACGGATCTGTCGTTAGATGTGATCAGCCATTGAATATGCGAGATTAGTAAGAGACGAGGTTCATTTACCGTCATACGAAAACGCCGATTTGATCTATTGCTTGATAATGAGGCAACAGCTAAAGCGGAGAGTTCAAAGGTGGTAAACCTGAATACGAAATGAAGGTCAACTGGATTTGGAACCAGCTGTAGCGATCCTGCAGCACTACTGTAGTTAAAGAGGGCAAAAAGTTAGGCTCAACACACACACACACACACACACACACACACACACACACACACACACACACACACACACACACACACACACACACACACTCACACACACGTACACATCACACAGAATAAATTGATATATAAATAAAAAATACAAATAAATAATAATAATAATATTGTTTCCCTTTTTCACAATCTTCCGAAACTATTGGTACAGCCATTTTTTAAATATGCCTTCATTCTCACATTACATACTGCCAGCAGAATTTTATTTAGTGAACAAATACAGCATTATAAAGAGTTTAAACAATTAGACATAGATTAATTAATTATATTTTGGGAAAATGTTTAAAAGTTAAAAATGATTAGAAAAAAACTGTGACGCTTTCAGAAACTATGTATTCAAAACTTCTTCTGAAACATGGGTTTCCAACTGTGTGCTCTGCTTTATTTTTACATGGAGACTCAGTGCAAAAGTTTGAATTTAAACTTTGAACAAGTAAAATTCCCGTCGGAATCTACGGTTTTTTGTTACATGACTCCCTGAAAAATTGAAGCGATATATTGAAATTTCACATACTATTGTATGTTAAATCGAATTAAACTGCAGTGGCTAACCGTTTCCAGCCTTCATGTGTTCAGCTGTATTAAGCACATCAACAATAATCCTTGATTTTAGCCTCGTGGATCGGACAAGCATAGCTATTGGACTCGCTTTCGAAATAACCTCAATCCTCCCATGAATTCTATAAACCCAATCTTGTACAAACAGGCGTAAGACTCTATATTTGTTTGTCTCTATATTATAGTGTTCGAAATCTTCTTACTATCAAGTTTTGATGCAGCCATCTGTGTCATGTGTTATTGGTCTTGTTTGACTGTGACTTTTGGAAAGATAAAATTTTAGCAAATTTTCTCAGAAAATAAAGCTATTGCAATGGCTCCAAAAATTTTAAAATCAAAATTTTCAAAAATTTTCTTCATCGAAATCTGTTATGAGGCATTCTGAAATGATTCCTGGATTTTAACGCTTATATATATGTATGTGTCATTCCAGACGATAACTCTCGATAGAATTGAGATAAAAACTTCGTTCTTTCGCCAAAAAATCAAGCATTTCAAAAGAAAGGATGAGTTCGTTGGACAACACTTTTTGAGCACATTAAATTGGTCAAATTTCAAAAAATTTAAAAAATCACTAAAAGCCATGCAGCAAATGATTTCCAAAATGCGTATAACATTTACGTTAAATTCTGTTGAAATTTGAGCACTTTGGGGACAAATACAATTTTTATTATACATTTTTTAGCAAACTAACCTTTTGTCAGTAATATTCAATGAACAAACAATTTTGTTCAATTTTTTCAAGTGTTCCTATCAATTTCTAGCTATTTTAAATGACAGTACAATTTTGTGCTTAAATTCTGTTCATGTTCATTAATTTTGTCGATAGCATAAAAAATTGGTACATTTTTTTGAAATTTGACAATTTAATGTGCTCAAAAACTGTTGTCCAACGAACTTAAATGCTTGAAAAGAACGAAGTCTCAATTCTAAAATCGTCTGGAATGACACATACATATATATACATACATACATACATATATATATATATATATATATATACATATATATATATACATATAAAAAAGCGTTAAAAAAATCATTTCAGAATGCCTCAAAACAGATTTCGATAAGGAAATTAAAATTTTTATTTTAAATTTTTGAAGCAAATTACATTTTCTATAAAAATTAACAAATTTCTATTTTTTAGCAGAATGCTACTCGAAAAAAATTAATCGAACATGAACTAGGACATTTAAAAATTCAAGCACAAAATTGTACTGAAAAATGTACTTAAATTTCATTAAAATAAGCTAAAAATCAATAGGAACACTTGAAAAAATTGTTAAAATCCACAAAATCGTTTTTTCATTGAAATATTACTGACAAAAAGTTAGTTTGCTATAAAATGTATAATAACATTTTTATTTGTCCCCAATGTGCTCAAACTTCAACAGAATTTAACATAAATGTAATACGACCATTTATGAAAATTCGCTCATACGATCATGCTGCATTACTGGAACTTTTTTTCTTTACATTGACAGTTCTTCGTATTCATGTAGATATATAGATATAGGTATATTTGCTCTGTACATATGTATTCAACCGCAAAGGGGATACCATCAACCAATTTAACATGGTGCACACACAATATACAGGGTGTTCCACGGAGAGGTTACACCCCCTTCATTTCCCCTCAATGAGATCGGGCGATGGGGGCGTGAAAACATAATTATTGACGGAATTTACGTTTGCGCATGCGCTGAACGGAATGTATATTTGGAAATAATGAACTGGTAGGGGGACGATCTACACCTTAATTCGCACATTCCTTGACAATTCGACCAAAATAGGATGAGAACTGGGGAAATTAGGCTTCTTACAAGGATTTGCGAAGTCACACCGCTACACATAAACAGACACGGAACGAGTCGTTCGGAATGGACGAAAACTAAAATATGAGTGAAAACTTTGATTTTGGAGACAAACAATTTTTCTTCTCCCGAAAGTGAAAACGATGCTTCCACTACCTATAGGTTGACACGTGAGGAAAAAGTTATTCATAACTGTCTCCTCTACAATAATATCAATATTACACGCAATGGTGAGAGGAACTGAATTGCATTCAGTATGATTGTCAGTCATGGAAGACCTAACTACTGAATCATTCCAAATATTAACAGAAACTCCCTTTAACCAGTTAATAACTAATGTACTTGAGAAACATTTGAAACCATGCAAGGATTCAAGATTCAAGAGGCGGAGAGAAAGTAAATTAGTCTGAACTCCATCTTTCCGACAGTAAAATGACATGAATCTTGAAATTTATGTGCTGACTAAATAAATGAAGAGAAAACTTTATTTCAAACTACGAATATTCTACGAACTAAATCACTCGCGACGAAGTTGTGGAAACCCATTTCAAAACGGCAGTTAGTGAAAAAACGTTGTCTATTTCCACGAAAAATAAGGAGTTACACTGTTAAATCGATTTCGACGGTTAGGCCATCATCAGTAACAAACAATAACTCGTTACTCGTTATTGTTTGTTACTGATGATGGCCTAACCGTCGAAATCGATTTAACAGTGTAACTCTTTTTTTTCGTGGAAATATACAACGTTTTTTCACTAACTGCCGTTACGAATATTCTGATCGACAATAACCAATTCCATTGTGTTAATTGAATTAAACTTAACATCGTATACGGGAAAAGAGCGAAAAGGTTCACCACTGATTTCCAAGATATTTACGTTGTAGCTAAAAGGACTTCATCTGCTATTATAGTAAATAATTTAGATTGTTCAAGATCATTCGCTGTTGCATTCAGAGCTTAAACCTCTATTGATTAAATAAATAATATTGATTTTTAAGATGAGCATCTCTATCTTTGTCGAGTGATGCCCTCTTCGAACGTATATATATATATATATAAACCTAATAACTGCACACGGACACAGAGGGACATCCTTAAGAGGAACAATATACTATCATCTTTCTACCCATCGTAACAGCTTCCTAATATACAAGTTCCTCAAGAACACCATATTATCGTTTGTCTTGAGAAACTCAAAACTATTCATAATTATGGATTTTGAGATAATATACATATATATTATAAATATTATTATATATAATTTCCAAGTAAACATATTCACTATGTCTTAGACTATTGCTCAAGATACCCCTGACTTTCCAAAAGAAACATATTTCCCATCTCTGAGTGCCTAGATGGTGCATGAATGACTGAAATTTGTAGCAGACCAAGTTGACAATAGTTAGAAATGACATTGATTTATATTATAGTGATAACTATACATATATATTGAAGTTGGACTACGGAAGCAACCTTGGGAAGCGAAGTGATGAGGGATTAGGGAATACCTACTCCGGATTTAGCAACGCCACAACCGTTCCCCGACTTATCAATAA
The DNA here is from genome assembly GCA_030762985.1 of Adelphocoris suturalis. Taxonomy (NCBI): domain Eukaryota; kingdom Metazoa; phylum Arthropoda; class Insecta; order Hemiptera; family Miridae; genus Adelphocoris; species Adelphocoris suturalis. The sequence continues at coordinate 62,900,025 of CM061045.1, read as the reverse complement.
CTTGAGAATTAATAACTGAAATATCCCGAGCCGTGCTAAGTGAATAACAACAGAAGTTACGGAGATTGCTTTGGCAGTTAGGGGAGTCTTCGAAACGGGGCTAATAAGGCCTTGGGGATTTGAATAACCTCACGTTATACGGGACGTAACTCGAGATCTCCTAGTCTATTAAGACAACTTAGGTTAACAAAGCAGTGGCCCACTCTGGTAGCTACAGTATTATTAATCAGTGCGGAAACGCAACAGGCAGAGACATAGGGACGAAGGGGAGAGGAGAGAGAGAGAGAGAGAGAGAGAGAGAGAGAGAGAGAGAGAGAGAGAGAGAGAGATTTTAACTAAAAACAACAAAAGTCCCAATAGTCTACTTTTTCATTAATTAGGTAATAATTTATTCAACTTTTAATAAAATTCAACATACATTTTCATAATATCAGAATTAAGTATTCATTGATCTCTGCGATGTCTCTTCTATTTGTTATTAAACGCGTTTAACCAACCAGCGTGACTACACATTTACGAAAATTAATGGCCATTCCGCGTTTCATTCACCAATCTTACAATCTTTTGATCTCCTGGTTAATCATAATTACCGAGTCTATATATTTGTAAGTCATCTGTGTAGAACATTAGAAAAACAGAAAAGCACATTGCTGATAATAAGATTGATCCTTGAGGAACTCCTACCCTAGAATTCAGCACATTGGACCTTTGTAGCTTCGAAAAACGTTCCAAAACTATATCGAAATTGTAATGGAACAAAATCAGAATCACAAAAATCGTTTGAGATTTGTAGCTTGGGCAGCGCTTGAAAGAATCGGTAATTATCCCTCCGCCCCCCCACCACAACAGCAAACCTGAAATTTCCGAGGTTTGTTGCACAACTAGACTAAAATTGGAATCGAACCAAATAAGAATCACGAAAATCGGTAAATAATTGTAGCCAGGTTGGCGTAAAAAAAATTATATAAGTACAAACCGATTTTTCGGGCTATACCCCCTCTATTCAAGAGACTTCCATCTTCCATACCGTTTTTTTTCCCCCAATTAGACTAATATTGGGATCGAACAAAGAAAGAATCTCAGAAACCGGTTGAGAATTAGGGTCTGGTTAGCGACGACAAAATTTGCACACATACACACACACACACAAACAGACGCACTGACAAACCTGTAATACATACATAATATATTGTTATTTTTTTATACAAATTTAAAAAAATAACAAGGATAATATCTCCTCCAGAACCCATGTTACACAGTTTCATAGAAGTTAATTTCGAAGAATAATCATAGATTCATGTCCATCCTAAAAATATTAAAATTTTAGAGTTTGAAATGCGAGTAGTAAAAATAATAAAGTTTTGACAAATGTACCAAATCGTCGTGGACTGATCCTATTTTTGATCTCAGTTTTGGATTTTACGCCAAACCCGACTCTAAACTACGCCAAACCGCCTCTCGGCCTGATATCCGATATGGCAAATCGCCTATGCTTCATAATTTTCCTTCCCTTAAAGTGTTTAAATTACGCATGTGCGGAGTTTGAGGGAAGATTCTAACATCCTCCCAATACCTTCTCTGGAAAAGCCAATGCAATTTGGGAAAATAAAGCGAATCCTCTAATCCGATACCATTGTACCCAGTAGTAGTGCACCATCAAATCCGATTTACGTCTAATTTTTGTGTAACGTAAACTTTTTGTTGGTTCAAAAATCCTTTTATTCTTGATAAACTTCGGTTTTCACTCATCCCAAAACTTGAGACTGGTATGTTGGGTAAGGTAGCCTATAACATTTGTAAATATCAATAACTTTTGACAATTTTAATTCATGCATGACTTTCTTATACCCCTGAACCCAATCCGCGTGTTTTAATTGTCTGGTCTATTCACAGCTGATGAACGATGTGGTTCAACGTTGAGTCTGTGGCACATGCAGATCGCGGTGGAAGATGAGGGAGTTCTCTGTGAAGATCCTTAGCGGTTAACCTTCATCCCCGTCGCGACGTCCCAACATCCCCTTAAACCCAAGCACCCCTCACGGCACACAACCCTCTAGATAAAGCTTATTCCCGCCCCAGGTGAAACAATAGGACAAACAATAGAACATACAATCCAGCCTGATAAAAGGCACATTCGAATTACACTTCTACCACCATTGTCCGTGTTTATATCCACATGGATAATTATGAATATTCCTCAGGTCGTTCCCTCTGGTGGAACCAGTGAATATGCTGAATTAACTAACGCCGTTAATATTACAATCGCTCCATCCTTCTCTACTAAGGTAGGGACTAATCGCTTTTGAAGTGCAGACGTACATGTGTGGTGCTTTACCTTGACATTTTAAAACAATACATATGGAACTCCGCGTTGCCATGCAGAGAAATTATTATGTGCATGACTTATTAAATAATGCTTGCAGTGGTTTGCTAGACGGCCCCTTCAACATAGATAACTCTATAAACGAGAGCATTCAGCTTTTTTTCAATTTTAATTTTTTCTCCACGATGTATCCGAAAGGAAACAAAAGAAACGGAAGAATATTTATAATCTTATTCAATATCCCATGAGCTGGAAGGGAGTGATGGGGAAGAGGTTTGGCTATCCGGCTCCTGCTAAAGGATATTAATAGTTGTCTAGTTGTGAAGATGTTTTAATGATTCTACCTTGCATTCAATAGACAAGAATGAAGCCGAATGTTTCATGAGCATATAGATGATTGTTTCATTCTTCACGCTGAAACAAACACTGTATCGAGAAGCAACTGTGGTAGGAGCCACATTGATCATTCTGTCTTCGCCATAAGTAAGCTTACCGTCACAACTTTCCGTTTCTACAGTTATATCGAAAATGAATAAGTGCAGAAATAAAATTACAGTAATAAAAAATGAACAAAAACAGAACAATTGGTTATTGTTATTATTTATTACGTATCAACTGTTGTAATTTAAATGTATAAATTAGAATTTGTGATATTATAACAAAGCATTGTGATTGAAATTGCTGGTTGATGTAGTTTATGGCGTACTACATTCTTCTAAACTCTGGGAATAAATAATTATTCATCAATATACATACGTCTTAGTATTTGATTCTTATTACCGAAGGTAAGGGAGCTATTTGATTGTGAATTAGGTTGATAAATTTTTGTCATTCAAAATGAAAATTTCCACTTGCTTCTTGAGTTTTACAGCATTCTGAACTATGCTGGTTCTGTCTTTTTGTCTGTCAGCCTGTCTATCTGTGATATGTGTAGCAGTGGTATATTAACACATTTGCTATACAAAACCTTCTTTTGCAATTACTCACATCTTATCGTAACTTGTACTTACTATTTGAAAAAACCTGCATATCGTATTCTCCCCACACATTAGAGAACTTTCATGTGTAACAATTTCACAATGTTGACCTCTGATTCGGATTCAGCGCACTTGAAAACCTCCATGAACCAATTTTCAGCTCATAAGGCCGTTTAGTTCAGCCAATTAATGGATAGGAAGGTCCCGCGTGACGTCGTAGTGCAAGGAGCTGAGGGTTCCCCCCAAGCGGGCGGGGGCCATGACGTCATCGTGCAAATGAATTTCAGAGCCCCATTACTGGTCAGATACCCATCATATAGTACCTTGTTGGTAAGCTCTCAATCAGATCTTTCTATTGAGCAAATAAAAAATAACCATGGAAATTCCCCATTAATCCATCCAATAGACAACACCGTGGATATCTATTAACCCTGGAATGCCCCGTGGGGTTTGTCAAACCCCAATCGCGATTTAAAGTCAGTTTATCATGTTGAATCCCGCACGTCTGGCTCTTCTCGTCCCCTTCTATATCACCCCCTACTTCTTCCCTAAAGGCTTCAGCCTTTTTCCAGTTTAGTACGTTCAAGATTTCTGTGTAGTGTAGTACTTTCTTGTGCCTGGGGTTTGACAAACCCCACCGGGGAGTTAACCGCTAGTGATTTTCTATATAGCAAGTGTTATTTTTGTGGGCGTTTGTTATTGGCTCATCGTTAGAAATGGCTGAAGAACGCAAGTTTTCGGATCCTGAAGACACTAGATCCATTTTGGAACAGTTGGAGGAAGAAGATGTATATTTTGGCGGAGAAAATTCAAACACGGGAGATAATGTCGAGTTACAAGAAGTTGCCTCCGATGAAGAAGCGTCAAAAGTGACAGTTTTGGAGAAACTAGTTCGATGTTCCTTCTGTGAACATCATAGATCTTCAAAGTGTTGAGACTGTTGATCCTATTGCTTGGTGCCAATTTTATGTTACCTTTTCATTCTAGTTCTTGGGTTTTGTAAGTGGTATCAAACTAATCTCAGAAATTTGTTTTGTAGATTTTATTTATTTATTCATTTTTGTTTTTAAATGAAAATGTGCTATTATTTTTTTCTTCAGAGCGTGAGGTTTGCCTTACTATTACTTTTTTCTTCATGAGCTTAGGTACCTACTTCATGTTTCTTTACACTCTTGATAACAGAATAAAAATAAAATTTGATTCAAGTGTAACTTGTTTTTGAATTTTCAAACATTTTTCAAAGTTGGGGTTTGACACACCCCACTGGGGAGTTAAGTGTTGGAAATTTAGCCGGGACATTCCAGTGTTAACTTCTACTTTTACTTGCTTAATGACGTGGCGAACCGGTAGAGATAGAAAGATAGATAGATACAGTGTATTAAATTAATTTACGTACATAATATCAACATAATGAAAAATACCCGTGAGGTAAAGGACGGCCGTTACTTTTATCAATGAAACGTAATTTTATTTTGTTTACAACCGTACATTATATTATCATCATTTATTTAACCATGCGCTTTTAAGTTGAATTCAAAGTTCAATTACCGATCAGTTTACAACATTTAAATTAAACTCATTAGAAAAATAAATGCCAATAAATACCACCTTACTTCATAACCCTAGTATTTATTGTCTACTAACGAAGAATTAAGAAAATTATTATTTATCATTAACAAAACAGTATCATACATGTATATTATTAGTTGGCCAGCACATTTTGTACAGGTTAAATTGGTCAAATTTCAAAAAAATGTACTGAGAAAATCACTAAAAAGTACCAGTCATGCCACATGATAGTAGGAGCGAATTTCCGTGCATTATAGTATTATATTATGTTCAGTTGTCGAGAAATTTGAGCACTTTGAAGGCAAACCAAAAATTGTTACCCATTAACTTCACGGAAAATAAACTCGACCTAAATAATTTCCAACTGATCAATAAATATATAGTACCTATATTTTTCAGCAAATATTCATAAAAGTAAACTACATTTTTCAACGAAATTTCGTTAATACATGTTGTAATTCGTCGTTGATAAACTTCTATTGACTGAAATTCTGCTAAAGCAATATATTTAACTGCTTTTAGGGATTTTTAGTGATTATTATAGCCCATTTTTTGAAGTTTTACCTATAAAATGTGCTCAAAAAATGCTGGCCAACGAAATCATCCTTTTTGCACTCAACGTCCTTAAATTTTAGAACAATGTAAACTAATAAAACCGATATCGTACCATATTTGCTTAACGATCATGCTGCATGACTGGAACTTTTACTATTTTCATTTTTTTATAGATGGTTTGTAAATTATGTCCAGTTACAACAACTCAGGTTTTGTTGTTCTGTGGGAGGAGTAATAGCCATTTACTCATGTCACATGGATGCTCGATGGATCTTGTTGGTCGCTCTGCCGTCAAAACTTCCACTGCAACTGTGAGACCTAGAAAGCGTCTGCCAACCTCACCGGCACCATCGCAGCCCTCCTGATTAACCAGTCTTATCTCGTCATCCCACATACAAGATAGACCGTCAACAAGCAGAGTCTCCGTCCTGAGTGACGTCATCAAATTTGGGCTATTCCGAAATAATTATTTTAGCAAACTCTCGTGAAAAACGAAGCTATTGCATTGGCTCCGAAAAATTTATGTTCAAGTTTAAGTAGAAGTTATGTGTTGGGATTTAGTGAGTCACATACACTTGGATTACTAAATCCTAGCACATAACTTCTACTCAAACTTAATATTCCCAATTCCAGACTTCTCTCAGGCTCCATATAAAAGAAGTCTAGCAGACTAAATTAAATCTTGTGCAAAATTTGACGAAATACCTACAACGTTGTATGGATCATGACTCTAGCCTAATTGTAAATACTCTTCTACCAACTAGTCATAATAAATTAGTATAACATGAAGATCCCTCTGTAAATCTACCATAAAAAAACATACCCTTAATAATTGTAGCACCTGAAGAGGCCTTTGTATAGGCGAAACTAGTGTGAAGAAGCGATAGTTTATTCTTGAAGAGAAGTTGGATTAGTAAAAGAGCCTGCGCGAATCTACGAACGGCCAAAACATTAAAATCAGCGAGCCTATGTCGGATAGAGGAGATCTCTTGTCGAGGGATTGCAAGATGATTTTGTAACAGTAACATACGCTGCGGTAGTAGCTAGAGATAGTTAGTTACTACTCACGAGTAGTTTATGACGATGTAAATGTTCTTGAAAATATAAAATTTGGAACTCCTTATCTGCCGCCAGCAGAAAACTACCAATTAACAAAGACCCGAAATGAAAATTACCCGAGCTCACAACAGGTAATCCATCCTATTCTCAACACCCTAGATATCTAGTAATTTCTACTCACTCAGTGGGGCAACAGCCAGTAAAGCAATAGCCTCGCTTCATTTTAATTTAGAAAGAAGAATAATATCCCTCTCTCTTAATGGAAATCCGCAGTTCAAATTTTTCAGTCCTCTTCTAATTTTTTACCAGAGCGTCCCTTTCCAAGAAGACATATATGATTCAACCGATACATAACAAAGCCTGAAAATTCCTCGTCACGAGTTGTTTGATATTCGATACACCTAAACAAATCGTAACATTTTATCACCTCAACAAAACTTTCAAAAAATATTCCAGAATGAGAATGAGAAAGGTAGGTAACAAATAGATCGCCGTACGAAGTGATCAGCTGCGGAACAATGCATTAGAGTAACTTGAAAACTTTTGGAGACTAATAGGACGTTCAGTTGAGTGGAAGGGAGGGGAAGTGAGATGCTCCAACTTCCACTGCTCCGTTGCCACTTGCGGGCTCCGTATTATAAACCCTACCGCCCCGACAACTAATATCCTTATGTTAAGAGATGTAATCTTTCCAAACTTGCCCTTATCTCGTCCGCAATTACCATAACATATTCAATTAACGCACCCATCCTTGTGAACTGTGTTCTACTCGATTTGGTAACCACGGTTGAGGGGAGATGAGAAGGTTATGGAGGGACGGTTAATGGAAATCCCATCTGAACGGGAGCCTCAATTTAGGTTACAATGATTGCCTAAGCTCTTCATGAATCTTATTACAACGTTATCCTTCTTCAAAAAATTTAGGATAGAGTTATTAGCATGACTGGTATCACAGTATATGTAAAGAACACCTGTGCCAAATTGAGTGTGGCAGATAGTTTCCTGGTACCCATAACATGAATATATAGATCATTGAAATGATTCAAATATGTGAAATATGGTTCTTATAAAAGGGGAAAAAAGTAATTTAACGTGAAGAGTAAAACGTCAAAATCGGTCAATTAGGTAACAAGAAAATTGTGCGTTTCTGTACTAGATGTTCCGCGCATGCGCTGCGTGAAATATTGATTTGTAAACTATGGAAATGATAGAGGAACATCTACCAGGTATAGCCTAACCTATACCCAGGTTACAATGAAAACTGTAGAAATTAACGTTGATACAAGGATTTCGCCATTGCAGTAACTTCATCTTCCTCGAAAAATTCGTTAAAAATGTATGTGATACTCCAGATTTTACAATACATTACATAGAGGGTGTTCCAAAAGTACACCTCCCCCCTCTCGTCCTAAAATGTTTCCACAATTTAGGCAATACCGAAGTTTTATGCTAATAAGAATTTTTTCTTTTAACAGCCCAAGGCCGAGTGGAATTTTGAAATTTTTTTAGTGGTGAATACTATGGTGAAGCCAAAACTGCGATGTCTTATTCCGTTCTCAGAGTGAGTGGTTCCATTGAACTATGAAAAAGTATGTTTTTTTTTTCTCTTTTTGGAAAAACAAAATCTTTCTTTCCATCTTCTAATATGGTCATGTTGTCCAATTATGCAAAAATGGCTCTAATAAGGTTGGGTAGTGCGGTCATAGCTGCCGTCCAGTGCAGACTTGTGCAAGTTAGCTCCCTAATAAATTCGTGTTTTTTAATGGTTTAAGTGCTGTCGTGGAAATGAATTTTGGCTGAGGTGTATAAGACTACTAACTCAATTATCATTTGGACAGTAAGGGGTGATTGATTTCGATTCATATTACCACATATTGTGTCATACGCTATATGAATATTTATGTAATTAATCTAATTATGTCTTTATTATAATGTAATAGTTGTATTGTTTGAAGAAAAGTGGAAGAGGGATTCTGTGCCTACATTCGGACTGTGATGTAGTAACATTCTTATTCTACGTTTCTGTTATCACGTGTGAAATTGAAAAAAATTCATAAATCCGCTCCAGACTAATATATGATATGTGGGGATGATCAAACTGGTCAGCGCTGGAAAATCTTTCAAATGACATCTTACTCGGCAGAAAATGGGGAACAATTTTTTCCAAGTGCCCAACCCCCCTCTTTTTGGGTAGTCCAACAGTTTTTGGATTTTATTTTAATTTTCATTTGCTTCAAACGTAGTAACAGGCAACTCGAAACGTTCCCCAAGTTCTACTTTGATATCCTCAATATTGTGGGGAAAGTAAGGGCGTTAGAGCGTTGGGGGACACCCTGTATAATAATAGAATAATTCATACCGCGGAATATAATAATTTGGACACAATATACTGTAATAATATACTGATTTTTACTTCATTGAGAACGATAGCCTGGAATCAGGATTCTCAAACGTAATATACATGAAAATTTAACATACACAAGCAGGGCAAATTCAAATTCATATTTTATTGGAACTGTAGTTTCTTATTTAGTGAGTTTCTCATGCATGTCACGACAATGTATAACTATACCTATAGTTTTTGGATTTATTCGGCCCGTAATCATCATTTTTCAAAAGCCCTCACGTTTTGATGTGTATCTGCTGTATGTACGGCAAGATTAGAACGTTGATTTCAACATCAACTTGGAACACTTATATCACCTTGACATTCTCCTTGAACTATGTATTCTGCCCGTTGAATATACAACTCATATCAATGAGCTCACTTATTTAAAACAAGTTTATCGCATTGTGTTCGTATACGCTGTGTAGGTGTGGAGTAGATGACAGACAGTTCAGTTGGGTTGAACATCTGCTGCAGATGTATAGTCTCCCTGCACGGAAACAGTTTTTCCTTTTCATTCTTCGTGCGCCTAGGTCTCGGGAAACCACGGGTCAGAATTTCCACCCCAAGCATCGTACCTAGTAGTATTTATGGATGGCAGTGGGAAAGATAGTAGACTTTGAAGAGACCTATGAAATATGGAGGACGTGGCGATGTTCTCATGTGTGTCTCTCCAGCATCCCAACCCACCCGCAGCAGACAAATTCATCTGTTATATTTAATAACTTTTGGTAAACTCACTAAATCCAAAACAACTAATAAATCTTCAAAATAAAGGGCACCTAACTAACAAAAATTTATGATTTTCAGGACAATATTGTCTAATAATTTTGAACGTTCCACCAGGAACGCGATATAAAACATTAATTGTAAACGAAGATTTCCAGAATGACCTCATGAAAGAATTTTCGTATGGAATATTTTTTAGGAAAATTTCAAGGACATGTTTTCAAGTGTGAGCTAACTATTTCATGTTTCACCTTCTATGATAATCATGTTATCCGATTATGCCAAAATGAATATAATAAAGCACGATCTCAGACTAATATTAGCTGAAATTTCGTGAACTAGTTCGAAAGAAATGTGTGTGTGTGTGTGTGTCATTCCAAACTATATCTTTCCTAAGGATTGAGATAAAAATTCCGTTCTTTCGCCAAAAAATGAAGCTTTCCAAAATAAAGGATGAGTTTGTTGGCCAGGACTTTTAGAGTACATTAAACTGGTCACACTTTTAAAAATGTGTTAAAAAAATCACTAAAAATGGCTAAAAACAGATAAAAATTGTTATAATTAAATTTTTTGCAGAATATTGCTCAAATAATATTTATTAACTATAAAATATAGCATTATTAAAATTTATGCTGAAAAATGTACTTAAATGTCATTAAAATTTGCTAAAAAATCGACAAAAACTGAAAAATTATCTGAAAATCCAAAACCTATTTTTGAATAGCAGGTTATTATTTAAAATACGTTTTTTGCCATAAAATTAATAGCTAACACTCAAAAAGCTTCAATTTGATAACGATTTAACATTATACAATACGATAATTTACGAAAATTCGCTCATACGATCATACAGCATGACTGCAACTTTTTTTTTTAAATAAATTAATCCCTTGTTTTGTAAAGTCCTGTAAATAGTGATCAAATTTGAAAGAAGATTGTAAATTAATCGCTTGAAAGAAAAGAAGAGGAAACTTTTTTTTTTAAATAAATTAATCCCTTGTTTTGTAAAGTCCTGTAAATAGTGATCAAATTTGAAAGAAGATTGTAAATTAATCGCTTGAAAGAAAAGAAGAGGAAACAACTTTTAAAAAAAAAAAAAAAACTCTAAGGTCATGTGCACGGCAATGATTTCTTATAATACCAGAGCTCCTTACACAAGGAGGACTTGGAAACATGTTCCAATGTGACTTTGTAAATAGTGCACATGTGTATCAGCTGGCGAGTCGAGCTAGATAATGATTTCCTGTCTGTCGGAAGCAAAACTTTCTACTCTGTTTGAGCTGCACGTTCGTAGTAATGTGACATTTGAGGTCTGAGAAAGGTAAATCGGAACTGAGATACTGGGCGATAAATACGTTGCCGGATTCCCCCACCACCCAACCGCTGCAGCCTAGAATTCCCATTGGGCTCATGATCCTCCGTTCTGGATGGTGAATTCCTTCACCACTCCGCAGTGCCTACATCGAAAAAATACTTGCCATTTTACAGATAGCGGTACCTTGCATTCTTAAAAATTTGCAAATTATTAATTAATATTACCATTCATATAGTATATAAACGTTAGGTTAATAATTGGATGAGGTATGTGAAATAGGTTGTATTGAAATGTGCTAGACCTTGTATAGTACATACTAGCCGTCGCTGTCGAGCTGTCGAGTGGGACTTGTAGAATGATTGGAAAAGGTAGATCACATAGGGTAAGTTTAACGTGTATAGGGGATGTTGCTCGCTTCGCTCGTTTGAGGTGGATTGTCTCTCTTCCTTCGCCCGCTCTTTGTGGAATGTATAGATGCGATGGGATATAGGCCATCCCGACTCTGTAGGAAAAATCTCGTTGGAATCCGAAGTGTGTAGGGAATGTTGCTCGCTTCGCTCGCTTGGTGTGGGATCCTCCCTTTGGAAACCTTGATTTTTTGGCGCAAAAATGGAATTTTTATGTCAATCCCAAGGAAAGTTATCACCTGGAATGACACACACACACACACACACACACACACACACACACACACACACACACACACAAATTTTTCAAAAATTGTCATTTCAAAATTTCTTGAGCCATTGCAATAGCTTCATTTTCTGAGAGAATTCGCTAAATCAATTTATGGACAGAAAGGCCATTGTAAAGTAGCTTTTTAAAGTCTTGTTATAATTTGTGCTGTCCGAATAATGAAAATTTTGATCACTCTTACGCACGAAAAATTATGATGCTCAGCAACATGACAATCAAATTTTTCTTTGTCCTATTCTTTTTATCTCTCCCACATATCCATATTCAGTCCCAGGAAACCCCACTGTGATGTCACTTCACCCCACCCCCCTTCCCCGCAACGTGTGGCAACCATCGCTAATTATTACACAAAGGATTAATATTACTGTACTCGATAGGTCTTCTACGCAGATCATTGGTCTATAGATAATTATTAAACGAAAAACATGTTAATCAACCGAATACAAATATCTGCATAGACTAATGTAGTTACTGAAAGGAAATGAATGGAATTGAATGACACATCTACACTTTACTAATTAGTTAGTTCATAACGTGAGCTAATATTAGTAAGTATTATTAAGGGTTGGAACATCAGAATCAAGGTATACTGACTGAGACCTAGGTACGTGATTAATGGAAATTCATTGAAAACAACATCTACCTACTTAGGCATCACTAGTCCGCTATTCTCACCGGATGTTCTTGGAAAGAGAATTATTTTGAAATTATATCAGCTGATAAATTGTCCAATTATAACAGAAGTTATATTTTGCTCCTATTAAAGGTCTCAAGAGAGCGAATGGATGAACGGCTCATTCGATTCATTAAATGTATATTTATATCGATGAATTTTTTTGTCAGATTACCATGGTCCATTATTGAATAATAATGCCGTTGTCCGGGTAAGGGTCACTATAGATTAATAATAATACAATGTGCTGTTACTACTTGATTAGAGATTGGAATTACACAACTCGGTTATTAGCTTCATTTCATCTTGATAGCTTCACATTTACTCCTCACCTCGCCCGGAATGTAACCCGAGTCCCCTCTTGGGGCTACTTAGAATTAAAAAGCTAATATGGAACATTCTGGCCCTGGATATCTAATAATTTCACACGTCTTATGTAGCCTCAGAAAGGCTCCGAGTCAAATTAAAACTTCCAAGGGTGAATAGAAGAAATTTTTGCTTAATCTGCTGATCTGGGTGGAGCACGTCGACTTATAGGTCCCTACCGAATTTCAACATCCTGGGGTAGGAATAAATTTCGCTCACTCAGCTGATAAGTTAAATTGTCACTTCATTCTTTATTAGTTATCCCAGAGAGATTCCGTACCGACTACCGATGAACTTCCTAGGATGAAAAGGAGAGAATATAGCTCACTTAGCTGGTCGTAATGGAGCCCGCAATTTTATATATTTCTCAATGTATCAGAGAGGCTTCCTATAAAATTTCAACTGCATAGGGAGAACAGAAAAGGATTTATCTCACTCAGCTGATCAGAATGGAGCCCGTTATTTAATTTGTATCGCGAGGTCCCAGAAAAGCTTCCCATTAAATTTAAACTTTATACGGTGAAAAAGGAAGAATTACAACACCTAATTGTGGTTAGCTTCATTTATGTGTGAAGCGAGATCATTAATTACGGTAGTAGAGTGACAGCAACTGGGTGCTGTTTAGGCTTTCTTGGGGTTTTCCCGAATTAGGACGTTCATGGAGGTTTAGCGGGTTTCAAGTGTGCTAAAACGATCTGAAAAACTTGCTGATAATTTTGCGAGAATTCTCCTTTGAATCAGTCCAGCCGTTCCCGCGTGGTTTCGATTAGGACATGCATTCACTCACTCATACAAACACAAATTAATAATAATATAGATACCTAATCATACTGGTAGAGGTTTTAAAACAATCAATTCTTATGATGTCATTATTCAATTTCTTAATATCATCATTATTAGTATAATGAAATGTATGCATGATCTTGTGTGATCTACTAGGTATTGCATTTTTCGTTATCATATGCTGTGTTTTTCACGGTAAACTGCTGCAGTCAATTTTGGATTCTTGTACTCCCTCTAGCAAACAGTACTTAAAGATATCTAGTGTACTCGTTTCAATAAGCTAGTGTCTTTCCGGATCTCCAATAGGATATTGAGGTTCAGAAAATTTTGTATCCCCCTTGGCTATACTACCAATATGTCTCTCTACTCTCTAAATATATCAAAAACTTCCAGAAGTCCCAGGCTTCGACTATGAGATGAATAAATTATTACAACTTCTGCCACATTGCGCGTTGTAGTACAGATGACGTGAATTTGGAAGATAATTTCCTGAAACTGATTACCCAATTGAAAGCCTCCTCAGATTATAGAGGAGAGGAAACACAAACAAACAGCACCCAAATCATTATCTATACCGTTCCCCAGTGCCGATGGCTCAGTCGATTAGCGTTAGTTAAGAAATGAGTAATTTGACCCTCAACATGCAAAGTCAGGGAACTGCATGCCAATAGTGCCACGTCTGGAAAATTTAGTGATTCTATGGGAGGATGCCACCAAAAACCAAAACTATAATTCATTTCTGAATTATTTTTACGAGTTTGTTGTACCTCAAATGCCTTGTATGGTGATATGAGCCTATCATCACCTTATTTTTCAAGCCTGTTCAAGGGTTAATATAGCATGGTCAATGGGAGGGGGGGGGGGGGGGGCTGTCATTTTGAGATACCCTGATACCCAAGTAGAGTCCATTGTAAATGTAAACTTGGCATTACGTAAGTAACATAAATGGTCCTCAAAATGATTAAATTTC